>PVKH010042178.1:0-10872 GCA_004027955.1 Chaetophractus vellerosus
TCTCCCCCCACTGCGGTGACCTGCCGAGTCAGCTCACTGCGCGGCGGCCTGCCTGCTCGCGGCGGCTTGCCCTGCTTGCAGCAGCATGCCTTCTTGAGGCAGTCTGCCTGCTTGAGGAGGCCCCGGGAACTGAACCCGGGACCGCCCACATGGTAAACCGGAGCCCTACCAATTGAGCTACAGCCAGTCATGCCAAAGCATGTCACATGACTGTGCTTAACCTCAGAGGGACAGGAAAGTGCTTTCCTACCCAATGTCAGGAAGGCGGATGTGGACAATTTGGTGAACAGCTTCAGTAATGGTCATAGTCCTACTCAAAATTCAGTGTCACCAATTTCCTGGTTCGATTTCCATTACTCAAATCTGTGTTTCTCTGGTGTCATTTCACTTCTGTTAGCTAAATGATTTTATTCTTCCCTCATTTGTAGTATTTACATAATAATAAAATACATTATCTCCTTTCTGTCTTGTTTCTAACCCTTCCTTGGCTTCTGAGCTTGAGTCTGACAATACTTCTCCACCATCTCGTCCGATGGTACTCTAAATAACTTCCTTTCGTCATCCTGAGATTATTTGATCCCAAATCTTTCTTCAGGTCCAGCTCAATCTTCACAGAGGATGTTTTCTCTTTCTTTGCTTTTTCTTCTTTGTGAGTTGCTCTTATTTGGGTTCCTCTTTCCCATATAAATTGTATGTGTTTGTGTTTTGAAGTAGAACGGTCTTAGGAAACAGGAAAGTTGTAAAAATGTGTTCTAACAAAGGAACTAGCCAGACCTCTGAAATGTTAATGGTTTTTAAAGGAAATCCATGTTTCATTACCTTTAATATAAAAGTAGCCTAGTAAATAGAATCTAGATGACAGAAATCAGTAGAGAAAATAACACGTTCATGTGTGGGTTTGGGGTGGGATTGTTTGTATACAGGTTGTATTTGTCTATTTAATCTGTTTTCTGATTATTACATAATAGGTACAAAAATGTATTTTATAAATACTTCTGATGGTCCACCTCCTCCCAAAATACCAACTGTGAATAGTTTCATGTGTTTTATTCTGGATTTTTCCCTTTGCTTATATAAATGTTTTTTTTTTCTTTTTCTTTCTCTTTTTTTTTTTTCTTTAAAGGAAAATAGTATCCATACTCTACACAGATTATAACTTGACTTTTTTCCCCTGTTTCTAGTGTCTTGGCAGTTCACTCTTCAATGGCTGCAGAATATTTCACCTATTTGTTAGACAATGAGGGTGGTGCCTTTATGTTTCCTTTTTTGCCAACTATCTTAGTTAATATCCTTTGTGCAACATAACAGAAACCAACCCAAACTACTTTAAGCAAAAAAAGTAGAGGCATCACAGACTTCATGGTCAGGAATACAGATGGGTCTTAGGAAAGAACTAGAACTAGGACCTGGAAAAATATCAAGAATCCAGGAAGTATTCTTTCTGTTATCTTTCCACTTCTTTAGTTTCTAAAAATCATGAGCATCTTTTACTATGTTTCTTAGCTATTTTTATTTCCTCTGGAAATTTTTTATCCAGCTCTTTTTTGCCCATTTAAGAAACTGGGTGAGTTTTCTCTCTCTCTATTCATTTGTAAGAGTTCTTGCACATTAGGGAAATTAGCCATTTGTGTGACGTATATATGGATTATTGTCTTGTTTTGTCTCTTTGTGAGTGTAGGCTTTGCCTTAAGATGGTTTTAATTTTTATGCATTCCTGTTATTTCTGTCTTCTGGAATTTTGTGTTATGCTTAGAGAATCTTTCACTACTCTAAGATTATAAAAACATCCACCCAGTGTTTTCTAGTACTTTTCTGATAAAACTTTTTAAAGTCTTTGATCCATCTTGAATTTACTTTCATTTTATGGCTAAACTAGGGATCCAGGTATTTTGTTTGGTTTTGTTTTAAATGGACCCCTAACTCATTGAACAGGAATTTTTCCTCAGTGATTTTCTCAGTTCATTTTCTCAAATAGTATTCCTATACATAGGAATATATATACTATTTTCTGTTGATCTGCTAAAGCAGTGCTGGTGTCTGTGATACCCTGTTTTAACTAATGTGGATTTATAGCTTACTATATTAAAAAAATTTTTTTTTTTTAAAGGCGGTACTGGAGATTGAACCCAGGGCCTCGTACATGGGAAGCAGGCACTCAACTACTGGAGCTATATCTGCTCCTGTATATTAAAATTAAATGACTAATTAGGAAAGGGCAAATGTATATTCACTAACTTTATAGAGTATAAAGTCCTAAATATTATATTACTTTTTGATATATAATATACTTCAGTAAATGAGTTAAATTATCAAAATGCAATGACTTTTCTTCAAGTTAATACTTTAAACTCTGAAGAAACAAAATGTATAGCTGAAGACCTTTTAAGTCTTTTGTTTGCATAAGGAATTTTTATTTTGTGCCCTTTTTTCACCTAGAAATTGTTTAGAGCATCTTTTTAGAAAAATTTAAGAAACTCCTTTTTACAAAAAGCTCCCCGTTACAAATGTTTTTATTATTCAGACCTCAGGAAATTTTCTGACAGAATTTCAAGTGAAAAATGTTCCTTCTGAAAGAATTGCAACTCAGAAGATCCTGTCTGTGATTGGAGAGTGCCTCGACCACTTTGGCCCTGGTTGTGTGGGCTTGCAGAAGATCTTAAATGCGCGATGCCCGCTGGTGAGGTTCTCTCACCAGGCTGCTGGGCTTCAGTGTGATTTAACTACTAACAACAGGTATGCTCTCAAGTTTATGGTCTTAAATGTGAATATTGTAAGATAGCATAGGTTTTTTTTTTCCCCCTCACGCAGAAGCAGAACGTTTGGACTCTTTTAGATTTGTTTAATCTAAAAATTTGAACACTTGGATTGAAAAGTAGGAAATACTTTCTCTTATAGTCTTATACCTTTTGATTTTTTGAAGTTCCTAGATAAAGTGTTAGGATATTGTGTTAAAATGTTAACATAGCTAACTAACATATTCTGAAAAGAACTGTATTTCATTGTTCTTACTAGTATAGTTTGCAGAATGGAAGTACCTATTTATGGTATCTAAGTATACTCAGAAAATAAAGCAGCAACTTGAGTTTCACTTCTGAATTGCCTCCAACTCCAGTCAATTTTGCGTACCAAATAAAGGTAGTCTTCTTGCAGGTCAAAAAGTGATCTAAACAGCTTAAGACTAGATAGGCTTTATTCAGCATATTTGCATTTTATTATAGCAATCGTTTGCTTAAAAATTTTTTAAAAAGTGGGAATGACAAGCCCTTTCCCCTTCTGAGTCACTTTTCCTTGGTTCTCAGGAGGGAAAACCTCTGAATTGAGGAGTTTACCTCTTAACTGTACAGTTCTCTTTGCATGTGTTTGATTTTACTATATTATCTATAAGATAAATAATCATAACTAAAATTAGATTAAGAAAGGCTAATCTAGAGAGGTTTTGTTTTACACTTGTGTTCATAACAAGCTAAACTTTATGTACTTATGAATTTCTCTTTAGGAACTCATAAAGTCATGATTTTTTGCCAAATTTTAATATAAAAATATATACTACACTTTCTATCATTACTACATTTTGTTTATAGTATGTAAGATATGAGAAAATGAGATTTATCTTTGTAATAGTGTTATTTTCTTTCTTTTAAAAAAACTTTTAACGTACTTTTTTTTTTCAGGCTTTAAATACCCTTGCAATAATTTTTTTTTAAAATATCAGATCTCTTGCAAATATGGCATTTATTTTTCAGTTTAATTTAGCTTCATTTACATATCTAAAACAGCCACTGAATTTCTCATTTACCATTTCTCCTGTTCTCTTTAAAGCCAGGAAATAAATGTCCTGGTGTTAAGTTTGAAGTTGTTCCTTTTAAAGGATTGTATGCCCTCTGTCTGTTCTTTGTGAAATTACAAGACATGTTTTGATCAGTGGGAACTTGTTTTTAAAGTATTTCTAATGAATAATTTTTTGAATTTGCATTGTACCATTATGACGAGGACATACAGAAAATAGATTCTGAAGTTTGATTTCTTAATAGACACTTTATCTTCATGGGTTTTGAGTTTTATAAATATTAGGCTTAGGTAATTTTTGTTTTATGAACCTACAGGAATTTTATGACTTATTCTTTCTTGATAAAATGAATAGAATGTTTTTCTGTTTTCAGGCTAATTTGTCTGATATAGCGAAGGTGTAAGACAGATGTAAACATTTTTAGAGATGCAATTATATCTTTATTGATAATTATAACAGAGGACTTGTATATACTTATTATTTAGATCATGTTCAGGAACTTTGATTTAAAAATTCTAAGGTTTAGAATTACATTGTAGTTGTCGACATTTAGAGGAATGTTTTAGTGGTAATGAATAGATTTGATATTTTACCATTCACATTAAATTTTTATATTGCAAAAACATGCTTTTGATTATCTGATCATGCATGGCATTTTGTGTTTCCAGGTGAATGCTTTATTCTACCTTTGGATCATAATTTGGGGGGCTGAAAATTATTTTTATTTTTCCTTTTTTGGAAGGATTGCCTTGAAAAGTTCTGAACTCCTTTATATATATGGCACCCTGGACTTCCGAGTAAGAGCCTTGGTGTTCGGTATACGATGCTGGGCTCGAGCACACTCCTTAACGAGTAGTATTCCTGGTACTTGGATCACAAATTTCTCCCTTACGATGATGGTCATCTTTTTTCTCCAGAGAAGATCACCCCCAATTCTTCCAACTCTAAATCACCTAAAAACCTTAGCAGGTAAGGCTAGAGCAGTCTTTTTTCTATTTTCTCATTCTGATGTTTTGAATGAATATAATTACCATGTTTTCAAAGCCATGTGTGTTTGTTTATTAGTAGTATACTTTGTCTCTGTATTAAAGCCTCATGAATCTAAAATTTGTGTTTTTTATTCTTTTTAAATGCTTACCAGGAGTCTTGAGGGCAGATGATTTGTGAAACTGGGTCCTTTAGAATGTTTGAGAGTTCCATCTTACTCCTGTCAGTTTGCAGGATTGTTCACAACAATCATGAAACTTTTGGAACATCTTGCTTAATCGACCAAATCTTGAATGACCTTGAAAAATTTACCAGTTACAGCTTTTAGTTGGTCATTTTCAGAGATGACTTTCTAAATCTGAACTTATCTCTAAAATGATTTCAGGATGTTTTAAAGATCCTAAATGTGTTTTTTTTTGTTTGTTTGTTTTGTTTTTTTTAACTTAAAAGTTTACTAGAAAACAATCTTAGGTGAAATATTTTAAAATTAGCATGCTATTTATTTTAGATTATAGATGAATTGAAATTTTGGGTGACTGCTGGAGAAGATACTAAAACATTACAGTTCTGAATTATAAAAGGAAAATAATTAAGGGGTACACTCAAAGTGTGTATATATTCTTATCTACCCATTCTATTTATTGCTGCCAGATAATTCTTTTAAAGTATATCCCTGGATCCTCTCCATTTAGAATAACCTTTAAAGGGTGTATGTTCCTAATAGAGCAAAGCTCAAACTCTTAGCTTGGTGCTCAAGGCCTTCAGTGATCTAGCCATAACCCAGTTTTCTAGCCTCTTCCACTATTCCTCTTCTGTGTTCCCACATTTCAGTCAATACGCTCTTCTATGGTGCCTTCCCTTATTACATAAATTAGAAGTACAGTAGTACTTACTTAATGCAAACTCTACACATGAATTCAGGTATATGTGATTGGCAGTTGAAAAAAATGAAGGCAGAGAATTAAAATTTTTAAAAATTATTTTTATGATTAATTTAGTATACTTACTGTTGCTAGAGTGTTTATTTGCCTTATTTATAAAAATGTATGTTCATGTAAGAAATACCTATTAAATAGTGGGTTTTGCTATTCATGATTTTCAGCTTAAATGAAGGGTCGTGGAGTGTATTGGACGTGTAAAACAAAGTTCTGCTGTTATCCTTTTTTCCCTGTAAACTTCCAAAATGCTTTCTTTGTGCCATAATAGGTAAAGAAGTATGACAGTTGATTTTTGATGGTCCATATTTATTTATGCACACTCTCATTTGTTAGATTATTTGCAGATACCGTAACTTTTAGCTTGTACTCCTTTTCCTTGTTCACCTTCCCCAAAGCATACTTTTATTTTATATGATACAGATTTTCTTTATATGAATTGAACTAAATTGGTATTTATGCATATCTTCTAACTCTAGATAGTTAGTACTTTAAAACTCAATTTAAACTAAAGCAATATTTGCAAAGAGTAAGTTTATAGATTTGTGAAACTCATCACTGTAAGTGTTGGTACAGCTTGACATCGAGCTTAAGAAAAAAGCTGAAATGTAAGAGTAGGAAGTTTTTAGGAATGGGATGGTTATATAGATTTTGTTTTTCAGGTTGATTTAAAAGGCAGCATCCATGCCTGTGCCCATTTCATTCCTTAGTGTCATTCATTCAGTAATTTTTTTTTTTTTGCTTGCTCATTATGTATTAGGTGTTATATTGGGTGGGATACGGTTGATGATTTAAGTACCTCAAGATATAGTAGAGAGGTAAGATCACTACATGGAGAAATATGGGTGGTTCCTGACCAATAAGCAACCTGTAAATAGCACTTCCTACTCGGCTCATGCTGTGTGCACCGATGCTTAAGACTGCTACCATAGAAGCCATTGTGCGGAAACCATCATGGAACTGTTAGGGTTCAGAAGCTAAGAAAGGAAAAGTTGTTCAAAGGAGGAAGAACTGAGTGAGGCAAGTGTATGTTAGGGGCGTCTGCTGCTGAACATCTTCCTGTCTCACAAATACTGCCTACCACTGCCAGAGTCGGGCCTTGTCAGGTCCCGCCTGGGAAAGTTTACATACAGTCTTCTCTCCTTCCTCCACTGTGCTTCCCATCCATCAATCTACTTTTAACTAACAGGGTGATTTTCAAAAATTCATATTTGATGGTTACATCCTCTCACTTCAAATCCTTCAGTAACTTCCTAGTACCTATCTTTTAATTTTCACTAACCAAGAAAAATATGATTTGTGGGCAAGTTAAAAATATCTTTGGTTTTTGTCCCACATCTATTTTAAAATAAATTTAAATTTAGTCACATCTTTCGGCATCAAAACAGAAAAATTAGTTTTAGAATTCTTTAATTTTCCACTTCAAAATACCACTTTGATTGTTTTAAATTTTTCTGTTGAATTTGCTATAAACAGATTTTAATTAGATGAAGGTATATTAAGGATGTGGTGAAGATCATTTTAAGGAAAATTTATCAAGATAATTTTTTCCTACTCATACCCATATTTTAACCAGTGGTCAAATACTGATGCACATTAAATAGTATGTGGCTGGGGCCGGCTCGATAGCCCAGTGGATAGGGCACCGGCATACCACATGGGAGGCCCCGGGTTCGGTTTCCGGGGACCTCTCCTAGCGGGCAGACCGCCTTGAGAATGGCAAGCCGCCATGGGTGGGCCAGAGCCGCCGAGGGCAGGGCAAAAAGCTGCCACGGACAGGGCAAAAGCCACCATGGGCAGGGCAGGTCACCACGAATGGAGCGCAGCCAGCCACCCGCGAACTGAAAGCCGGCCGTGAATGGAAGCAGAAGCCGCCCACAAGCGGGGAAAGCCGCGCCTGCGCAGTGACCAGTCTCGGCGCGTCGCCGCAGCGGGGGGGAAGGGGAGATATGTAATAAAATAAATAAATAAATAGTATGTGGCTAAGAATAAACAATTTTAAACTGAAATGATCAAAATCATCTCAGGACTTGGGGTTAATTAAATGGAGTTCTTTAAGCTGTGCCTCTCATTTGATGTACAAATGTGAAGACCTCGGCATAGAAGAGAGCTATTACATTCTTCTCTTTCATCTGTAGCTCTTTGTGACCCCCTTTGATATTTCTTGCTAAATTGGGTAAGACTTCTTTCGCGGAAGTTTGTGGCATCAGGTACGTAAAGAATTAATAAGAACAACAGGAGCAATTTATTTATAAGAACATACCAAAAACATTTTTATTCTATGAATAGTTGCTGCTACAAACATTCTAACACGTCTTTTGGTGACCATAGGTACGCGTTTTTGTTAAGTATATACTAGGAGCGGAATTTCTGAGTCTTAAGATTTGCGTATGTTGAGCTTTAGTAGATACTCCAAATGGTTTTCCAAATTGTAAACTCCCACAGATGTTATATACAAGTTCTGATTGTTCATCTTTGCAAATACCTGGTATTTATTGTCTTTTTTATTTTATTTAGTCTTGAGTGCATTTGTAGTGGCATCTGCGTGCTTCTAATTTTCTTTTCCCCAGTAACTGTTGAGCACCTTTTCATATATTTATTAGCCATTTGGGTTTTTTTTTTTGTTTTGTTTTTTTTGTTTTGTTTTTTTTTTGGTCAAGTGTCTTTTACCTATTCTATTGTGTTTATCTGTCTTTTTCTGATTCATTTGTAGGAATTTTTTTTATGTCCTGGATAGTCCTTTGTCATGTAATTCTACAACCTTTTAAACAAAAATCTGCCCTCTGAGCCTGTGCCTTCTACTCCTTTTGCTTCTTCCTTTAGGCAACCACTTTCAACTCTTTTAGCTAATTCATTTGATATTTCTAAACATATTTCTAAATAAAATGCTTGAATTGTTATTTCTTGATTTTTTTTTTTTTAAGGTCTAGGCACCATCTATACCTTTTATTTATGGAAAGAGGGGGAATTAACCCTTTTTTTCCTGTAGCCCCCACCATCCGCACCTCATCATATTTTGTATAGCTACCTCATAATTTTGGTATGCACTTTTTACATTATTGTGACTGTGTAAATGCTATTCACATCTGATCCGTGGGGTAAACTAAAATTAATTTTCTTTCCTGACTGTTTATATTTTTTAGAATTAATAGTTTTTAATACTGTTTACCTTCTTAAATTACCCTTTTTTTGCTTAGTTTTTCATGTATTTAATATTAAATCTCAAACTTGATACCAGTTGTCTAAATCTCTTCTCAAAACTTTTAGGAATATCAGATATTCTGTAAATTTCACCTGTTGGCAGAAACCCCCCTTGGAGCCTTCTAGTATGTTCTGACCTGGACTGGTTGTCCTCTGGTGTACAGCTCTCATCCTGGGCTCTTCCTTCGTCATCATTTTAGTATTATTTCTGGGGGTTCTCCAAGTTAGACCTGTCTTGGATATCCTGTATCACATGTCTTTCTTTTTCTTAGTTTGTACCCTCATTTTGGTGGAACATGTCCTCCAAGAGCTTTTTGGAAAAAAAAAAAAGAATAGAAGGTTAGTTTTGAGACTTGTATTGTCTAAACATGTCTTTTTCAGCCCTCATTTATTAATTTGGCAGGACATATTTCTGGGTTGGAAACGATTTTCCTCTGGAATGGAAGCCTTTTTAAGTGTTCTGAAATTTCATAAAGATGTGCTTTGGTTTCTTCATCCATTTTGCTGTTTACCTGGGGGAGGCCTTTGATCTGGAAATGTGTATCCTTCAGTTACTAGAAATTTTCCTTAACTTTTTAATTTACTACCCTGTTTTCTTTCCTACAAGAACTGCTGTAATTCAGATACTGGAACCCTTGGATTGGTCATCTAATTTTCTTATCTACTCTGTTAATCTTTTTTTGGGGGGGTTCTCAATTTTATCTTCCAACCCTTGAACTTTTCATTTCTACCATCATATTTTTTAATTGCTGGGAGCTCTTTTTGTTATCAAAATAATTCCTTTTTCTTTGTGTTCTGCTGTTGTGTTGTAATTACTGTATCCTCTTACCCTTATGTCTTAAGGATTTTTTTTTTTTTTTTCAGTTTTCTTTACCTGGGCTGTTTCTTCTAGTTTTTTCTTTACCTGGGCTGTTTCTTCTAGTTTTTTTCATTTTATGTATATCAGACATTACCAGATGTCTGATAATCTCTGATTTTCTGCTCATGTTTGAATTAGAAATTAAAAAGCTAATTTGAATCTCTGAGCTGCTGCTATGCAGATATTAGAACCATTGTACTGGTCACCTAATTTTCTTATTTATTTTCTTGCTCTTTTGGGGACATATTCTCAGTTTTATTTTCCAGCCCTTGAGAGGGACTTGTTGATTAAACTTCATTGTGGAATAATTTGGCTGGGCTGTTTCTTTGAGGAATGTAGGCATCACTATCTCTAGGCTATTCCTCTTGGCTATTCAGATTCCTTAAAAAGACTCACTCATTCTATTTTTCTGATGGAAAAGCCCTGCCTATTGGCATTCACCTATGCCTGTGTTCACTTAGAGTAAGTGGTCCAAGCATTCCACCCTCAGCTGTATATTGTATCTCAGAGGTCCTTTCTTTTACAACCCTCTCCAAAGAATAAACCTCGTGTTTTCTGTCAGGGAAGAAGAGATCTGGGGAGCCCAAGTGCTTCTTTAACCATCAGGCTTCAGTCTTGAGCCTGGTGCTTCCAGTCCTGAGCCTCTGGCAGTTCTGCAATGGCTATCTGCTTTTTTCTTGACTTTTTAAAAATTTTATTTTATTATTTTATTGGTTTAGGGTTCATTGTTTTCAGGTCTCCTAAATCATTGCTATCTATCCATCTGTTTAACTTTAAAAAAGGGGGGGTGGTGGTAGCTCTTGTCTCTTCTGTTCTCCCTGTGTTAAGGTTATGTCATTTTGCTATCATTTCAGTGGTGTTTTAGGAAGGAGTGAAAATAGATGCTTATGTTCATTCACCATCTTTACCCTGGAGCATATTTTCCCAACCAGGATACGGGCTGCCTCCCTTCTAAAGAGGCAAATGTTATTGGAGCCTATTGATGGTGGTGGGAGGTGGTGGAAGGAGGAGGACCACCTTGTCTGTTGATTAGCATAAGTGATCAGTAGTGAACAGAGTATCAAAGATGTACCCGTGTTGAAGAATAGTATCTAAGTATGAGT
>PVKH010042179.1:0-10856 GCA_004027955.1 Chaetophractus vellerosus
CGGGAACAGAGGAACCTGGAAGCCTGAACCCTGGAGACTTCGGCAGCCATCTTCCTCCAACACGTGGACTCTGGTATGGGAAGAAATTTATGCTTTGTGGCCTGGTAACTGTAAGCTTCTACCCCAAATAAATACCCTTTATAAAGACCGACCAATCTTTGGTATATTTCAAAAGGCACGCCTGTGGCTGACCAAAACAGAGGGCATCGCCGCTGTGCAAGCACTTGGAAAGAGTGAGACTCCCGCTCCATCAGACCTGGAGGACAAAATTCATCCCATACATCTATGAGACCTTGAAATCTAATGGAGTATGCCCTGCTGGGTTTTGGAATTGTTTGGTACCTGTGACCCCTGTTTTTCTTCCAGGTTTTCCCTATCAGAATGGGAATGTTTATCCTATATCTGTCCTCCATTGTATATTGGGAGCAGCTAAGTTGTTCTCTAGGTTTCACAAGTCCACAGATGGAAGGGAATTGTGTTCCAAGGATGGATCACACCTATAACCAATTTTGATGAGACTTAGTACTTAGCATTGTTGCTGAATTGACTTGAGGCTTTGGGGTGTTGGGATGAAATGAACTTATTTTGTATGTGGAACAAGCATGTCTTTTGGGGGTCCAAATGGTAAAGTGTTGTGGTTTAAAGCTGTATGTACCTCAGGAAAACATATTCTTAAATTTAACCCATTCCTGTCTTTGTGAACCCATTGTAAGACCTTTTAATGAGGCTACTTCAGTTAAGAGGTGACCCTCCTCAGTCAATATGGGTCTTAATTCTATTGTTGGAATCCTTTATAAACCAAAATAATTTAGACATGAGAGCAAGCCGTAGAAGCAGGAAGCTGAAAGCAATGAAAACCAGGAGAGAAGGGAGAGACCAGCAGATGGCGCCATGTCCCTTAACATGTAACAGAGAAACCCAGGATCACCAGCAGCTGGTCTTCAGGAATAAAGCATCACCTTGACGAATCCTTGATTTTGACATTTTTCTGGCCTCAAATCCATGAGTAAATAAATTCCAGTTGTTTATCCTGGCTCATTTCATGGTATTTTCTTTGAGCAGCCTAGGAAACTAAAACAATATTATTTAGAAAAACTGCAAAATTGTGAACAATTCCCCCTCCCTCTTTAAGTATTGTCTATCATCTGTGATTGGTATATTTTAATGATGATTCAGATGTTTCCAATATAATTCTGTTCAGTCTGCATATAAATTTGTCTAATTTGATAAAATATCTTAAGCTCAAACTTTATACTTCTCATAGGGAGGGCATAAATAGTCACACACTGGACTCAGAAAGAGCTTCTGGGCCTGATAACTAAGTAATAATTTAATATAGCTAACAATATTAATTGAACACTTTGTTAAGCTTACTTCAGAGCACTCGTTCAGAATAAAGAGTTTGTTAAAATACCACCAACATTTTACAGATGAAGAAATTAAGACAGAGAAAGAAGGTAGCCTTCTTTGGGATAAATAGATCATATTTAATCATGCTTGAATTATACTGGGCCTCTACAAACACAAGGAGCATTTAGGTACAAGGATCATTATATTTAATCCTGGCCTTCAGACACCCTCAGTCTTAAAATCTCTTTGATGTCTAGAAACATGACTATTTCTGGCACATCTAAGAGTTAGTGTCTGCAACTCCCTGCAACAACTACCTATTGTTGAGACTTGCTAAGTGGCATATTGAGTTTCCAAGCTGAAGCTGTCTCTATTAAGGCCCACAAGAGCAATTTTCCCTGCAGAGATAGGCCTTTCCAGGTTAAAATGTCTGTTTCTTAGGAGGCAACACTTTTACCAAGGCATGTAGTAAGTACTCCACTGGATTTGAGGCTATGACATCAGGCTATGTGGGGCATTTCTCAAAAATTCCAGCCGATCCTATTAGGTCTTGCAGGTCAATCCATGTCCCATGCTTAAAAATATTTTAAACTTAAACCTTTTCCTTTACCTTTGAATGTCCACAGTAATGCCTTTCCTCTCCCATTCAGCAGCTCATTTGAAACCTATTTCACAAATAAAATAGGTATTTGGAGAGGTAGATATTTTCAGCCATTAAATTTGAAAATATTCCTTATTGGCAGACTTTTCATAAAAAGTGAGGCATTATCTTTTATCGCATCTATCTGATTTATCTCTAACTTTGTGTTTGAGTTCCATTCCTTCCTGTGGTATCATGAAATTTATGTCATTATTTATAAATTACATACTTTATGGGAAACTGCTCCCTCTTAATCTGATCGATTCTCTTAGAATTTAAGCATATTCTAAATATCTACTATTCTGATATTTGAAAAAATATTAAAACACTTTTGAAATTTTATTTCCAGCTGCTGACCTTTCATCTTTTAATGGAAGTTGGGAACAGAGTCATCAGTATTTTCCCTCATCCCACCCTATTCTGACCCTCTCCAATCTGGTTAATTCATGGACATCAGTCTTAGTGACAGTACTATTTTCATCAATATAAAAATTTCATGAGATTTTGTCAGTCTTATTTCATCCTCATCAGAATTTAATTCCTGCTTATGAAATACTCCTTTTCCCAGACAGTTTTGACTGCTGTCACCGGTTAGGTTCTCAGAACCTAATGTGTAGGATATTTATTTGGAAGTGCTCTTGTGATCATTGTGAAAAAGAGAGGAGAGAATGTAAGACTAGGGAAAAGGGGAGCTGCATTGGAACCTTAGAGCCACAGGGAACCTTGGAACTAACACGGCCCATTATTTTTTGTACTATGCGGAGCCAGAATGGTGAGGCCTACATACCCCAGCCTCCGTTAATCACCATGGGGAGTGTGTGACCTTTGGCATGGGGATTGCAACTGAGGCAATCCCCAAATTTCCTGACAACTAAAGGATATTGTCAGAGTGTAGACAACTTTCAGAATCTGGACAACCAGTTCTTTTCATAAGGAGAATCTAGACAGAGCATCTCCATGACTATCTAGTCCATCCCTTGTCCCTCTTGGGATCTTTCTTGATACATTCAGGCAGTAGATCTCCTAGGATTCCAGTTGGCCTTTCTTCCTTTAGGACTCTTACAAGAAGAAGCTTATTGATGCCAGGCCACAACTGATACTCATTATCTCTCACCTTGTCCATTCTAAATTTCCCTCATCCCCATCTAGCACCTCTCCTAGTGTCAGGAGCATACCAGCTACCAGATCATCAACTCTGATGGGTCTTGTCTCCTGGTTACAATGTCTTTCTCAGGCAGGGTGTGCTGCTGCTTTTGTTCATTTGTTAACACAGTTGGGTAGGGGACTTTTAAGAGGTGTCCAAGTAAGTAATGTGGGTGCCAAACATATTCTTCCTTGCCTCTGTTATTTAACAGCACTCCTACTTCCTCCTGATGGTCCACATCAATTACACCTGCCAAGACAGGGCTCCCTCTTCTTGCCTGTCAGGCTGAGTGTGAAGAGCAAAAAGTGCCCGCATGGCAAACAAAGCAAATAGTTCAATGGCACTATTCTTTCTTCTTTATCTTTTGCATAAATAATAGAATCAGGTAGTGAACTTTGCCAGGAAATTCGGCACAGAATTTTAGTGGAGTTTCATTGTAATTATTGTATACATGATATATTAACAATATATTGAATCACAGTATGCATTTTTTGTAGAACTATATAAATTTCTAAATTTATTGCTTCTTTTCAGGATTTGAGAAAACACCTTTCTAGCCCATTCTGTAGGATAGTGAAAACTGGGAAGAGTAAAGCGCAAAAAGTTGATGAAAATTAAAATGTGTTTCTAGCTGCTAAAGGGCATATGGCGGACACTGTTTGCGGACTCCTCATTTCATAGCAGTTACCTCAAGGGGAAAAACTTGGGCACAGAGGTTGTGAGATAAGTTTGACTACGTGTAATGGAGTCCCAGGAGTAGCTTTATGATTATTTTGTAAAAGTTGGGTTCTAAAAGTTTGATTCAAAGGAAATGAAGGTAATGGCCAAATAATCCAAGAAAAAAAATTATTTTAAAAAATTTGAGCACATCCAAACTTAACAATAATGGTGCAAAAATGAATTTATTTAACTAAACTTAGGGAAAAAATTAGGAAAAAAATTATTTAAACAAATTTGAACACATCCAAACTTAACATAATGATGCAAAAATGAATTTAACTAAAATTAGGATATAATTATTTTGCAAGTATTGAGATTGGCAAATACACCATGGGGGTGTCACAAAGAATTCAATATATTCAATATTAATTGGGAAAGATAAAATAAAAATGAATGCATATAATGTAAACTTAGGGATATACACAAGAAGAGTTAAATTATTTCAAAACCATTATGTCTGGGAAGTGTGGCTGGAAATGTGAAGAAACAGGACAGACTCCTGTTTTTCATCCTAAACTTGGGTATATTATTCAGTATTTTAAGCCTATACCATAAGCAGTGAAAAACTTTGAGAAACTGGGGCCTTAACACCAAGGTCAGGGTCCCTGAATTATTACAGTGTAGGCAAAATCCTTGAGGTAACCCTTCTTGACCGTGTCTTTGGATTTCAACTGAATCAGGCAGTGGACGTATCTTCATTGTTCTGCACAGGTTTTAAGTAATGTAACATATGGAATATTGGAGTGGATTCTAAACCTGTGGTGTCTGGGGTGGGGCCTTTGATTCTGCTTTTCTACCATCTTTCAGACATGCTTTTGCTGCAGATACTATGAGTCCCGAGGCCCTGTTTGCAACCTCAGCTCCTTAGAGAAGAGATTCTCAAACTTTGATGTCTATTGAAATCACCTGAGGGTTTTTCAAACTCTCAATACCCATGCCATACCCAGGAACAATTAAATCTGTATCTCTGAATGGGACTCAGCCATTAGAATTTTTTAAAGCTCCCAGGTGAATTCAGCATACAGAGACATTTGAGTAAGGTCCATTTCCATAGATATGTGATGCAATATGGAAAACTCCTATCTTAATATCTGCAAATAGCCATCAGGATAAAAATTGCATATATTTTTAATAAAAAGAAAATGAGTTTCATATATATTGGCTTAGGCTTATATTTCTCACAATGTTTTTCTAGTGATATTTGCAACCATATTTAGACCCTCCCCCAAATCTACTAATAGTAGAGAATTAGTAAAAGTGAAATTCTTATTAAACTCAAATTTCAAAGTCAATTCTTATTGAGAAGGCGATAAAGTTATGTAGTACATTGTGGTAGGTACTTAAATTTTAAGTTTTCCCCATTGTTTTCTCAGTGCACTCTGATATGTTTTGAACTATCTTTAAATAAATCCACGAACCTTGAGAGTCTGGTTATCACCACCTCAGTGAATCCACTGAATGCCTCTTCATCCTACAAGATTCCTCAACAAATTCCCTGATTTCCTCCTTCTAGAATCTATTCCTGTCCTGGTGTCCTGGCTCACAATATTCACTTATCTTTGGCTCCACTTTGTGGGTATTTACAGGCTCATTCTGAAACATTTATTATAGGAACTTTTCAGGACTCGGTCTCAGCCCTTACTTTTCTTCTCCCTCTCTGTCTAAGCAGTATTCCCATTTCTTGGACTGCAGTTATCATCTTTATAATACTTAAGCTTTCCAGTCTAAATCTTATATCTGATCCCCAGACCTGAACATAAAATTCTCCACTGGGATATTTCAGAGTTTCCTCATCAGTAACATAGTAACATAGTAATGTTTTGTGTCCATGAAGTCACAAGTCAGGTAATTGGAGTACCCTCTTACTGATGACAGATATGGTGAGCACAGATGTTTATCAACAGTAAATACTCAGAAGGACATGAGAAATGTTGTTCTCATTAAGTATATGTTGAAATGAGTAAGTGTGGAGTATACAGGACAGTAAACATTAGGTGATATGGAGGCTATTGTTAGGGTAGTGGATTCAGTTCTATGAAGGTTCATGTATGATAGGTAGGAGAACGTGAGCATGGGGTGTAATTGTGTGAACAAGCTATAGGAAGAGGAGACTTTGACAATAGTATGGGGACTCTGACTATTGAATTGAGAAGTGGCATTCCAGGTAAAACCTAAGTGTAAGCTGTAAGGAATTTTAACTTGGGAAACAGGCAGAAAGAATTCAGACTCTGTCTTTTCTCTAGCCATGTTTTAATATTAACGTTACTACTGAACCTGTGTTCATTTCATTTGTTAAACAGTAAATTAACCTTCATCAGCAGGGTTACTTTGAGGAAAAATAAATATCTAGATATCCAAGCACATTTACTACAGCCATTGTTTTTTTCTGGACTCAGATACAAATGGGTAAGTTAACCTTACTTCTGTTTCTGACAATATCATCACTTGTCTGTGAATTGCATGTACTTATTAACAGTGTTTTAGGGGAGAATTTATAGTATGGAAGACGTTTCACATCTACAAATTATGAAATGCAGGGATAATACAGCTGCGATAAGATTTTAGCTGCCACTTTACTTAAATATCAGATGGAGAAAACAGATTTTCTCCCAAGTTCTTCATTCTAAATTATCTAAGCCTCCTAATCCTGTGGGAATTTGGAGACGTTATGACCCATGTACTTCTGCTACTGTCTAATGCAGGTGATTTTCAGAACTAGATTTACATGAAGGGAGCCATTAATCCCTCCAAATGGAATAAATTCTTGAATTGATCAACTCCATAATAAAATACATTCTTAACTTTCTGGTTGATACCTGAGTCAAGTGGAATGAGATCTAGAACCCAGTGTTGAAAGTTTGATATAGTTAGACATCCCACGTGGAAGAACCAAGATGATTTAGGGCAAGTGTATTCAGAAGGGCAGGTGCAAGGTAAATCAGGAAGGCAGTGAGAGTCTAGAGGGCTGGGATGGATGTCAGGAAGAATTATATCTGAGAAATTCCAGAGTGGTTTCTCCTGAGGTGGAGACCCAATTCCAGATGTGCCATAGGTCAGGAATTCCTGTGTTTTAGAATCCTGGAGGGAATTGAAAATCTCTGAATACCATGGGCTACTTAATATATAAAACTCAATGATTTTCATGTTCTTATCAGTACGATGAAGGTAGTCATGTCTTTATTAGTCAGAGTAGTCAGCACTTTCTTACCCTTGACCATGGGAAAGGAGTGTACTCCCCTATTTCTCTTGGATCACACTTCATGTTCCTGTTGATTGGACCAGGCTCTTACGCCCAGGTGAAGGGTTGTGGTGCATGGCGGGGATATGGAAATTGTGGACAAGACCAGAGTCTCATGGCTTCTTTCTCTCTTTTCAGCTCAGCTAGTGCTTATCTCGTTGTGAGTGAACACCCAGAGGAAGACAGCTGAGCTATTAACAATGCAATCACTCGTAAGTAGAGAATTCTTCTTTTTACTGAAATTACACGTGTTGGCAGCAGATAGGCAGGTTTCACCTATTGGGTATGCTAAGTTCATTTAGGAGATATTCAAGGATCTGAGCTCTAGTTAAGTTTATTCAAGCCTCTGGGATAGTTATGGTAAATTAAGGATTCCTTAATAAGTAATCTCCTTTCCATCGCTAATTTGTTCCATCTTTTACTAAGGCTCTGTTTTCTCTGAAGAGATGAGAGACATTTTCTTTTTCTCACTCAACCCATGTCCTCACTGGAGAAATAATGCACTCATTGATCATGTTAATGCCTGCTGCTGGCTTAGGCATGCAGTGAACATAGTTGATAGAGTTGAGAAAGAGTGGAAGCTTAGAGTCAGCAGGGAGGCTAGTGTTTGAACTGGTGAGTTCAATCAATCCAGTGTTACAGGTGCTAGGGTTGGGTGCTGGGCATTGAAGAATGGAGCATAAGCGAGGGTTAGCTAATCCAAGCAAATGAGGAATCAGTTATTTATTTTCCTTAATTTCAGATTTCTTAAAGTTTTATATTATTTATATGAACACTTGGAAAACTTTTAAATTCAGTTTTTAATTAGAGAAGTGGTAGGTTTATAGAAATATCATGCATGAAATATATAAAATACAGATTTCCCATATACCATCTTGTTATTAACATGTTGCATTGCTGTGGTACATTTTTTATAATTCATGAAAGAACATTTAAAAATTGTACTGTTAACCATAATCTAGCCTTTACAAATAGGCTTCACTGTATTCTACAGTGCCATGTTTTTAAAAATTTTTATTCTATGACATATATGACCTAAAATTTTCCCTTTTAACCACATTCAAATATATAATTCAGTGCTGTTAATTACATTCACAATGCTGTGCTACCATTGCCATTGTTCATTACCAAAACTATGCAATCAACCCAAATAGAAACTCTGTACAATTTAAGGATTAACTTTCCATTCCCTACCCCCAACCCAGCTCCTGGTAATGAGTATTCTAGATTCTGACTCTATGAATTGGCTTATTCTAATTTTTCCTTATTGGTGAGATCATATAATATTTGTCTTTTTGTGTCTGGCTTATTTCACTCAACATGATGGCTTCAAGGTTCATCCATGTTGTAGCATGAATCAGAACTTCATTCCTTTTTAATGCTGAATAATAATCTGTCATATGTATATACCTCGTTTTATTTATCCATTCATCAGTAGCTGGACACTTGGGTTGCATGCATCTTGGACATTTGTGAATAATGCCAGAGTGAACATCGGTATGCAAATACCTGTTTGATTCCCTGCTTTCAGTTACTTTGGTATATACTTAAAAGTGGGATTGCAGGGTCTTATGATAATTCTATACTTAGCTTACTAAGGAACTACTAAACTGTCTTCCATAGCAGCTGCACCATTTTACATTACCAACAGCAATAACTGAGTGTTCCTATTTCTCTGCATCCTCTCCAACACTTGTAGTTTTCTGAGTTTTTAAAATTATTTTTTTTAATACCAGCCATCCTAATGTGTGTGCATTGGTATATCCTTGTGGGTTTTATTTGCATTTCCTGAATAGCTATTGGTGTTGAACATCTTTTCATGTGCTTTTCAACCATTTGTATATGCTTGGAGAAATGTTTACTTGAGTCTTCTGCCCATTCTTAAAATGGGTTCTTTAATGGATTCTTTGTCTTTTTATTGTTGAATTGTAGGATTTCTTTCTATATTCTGGATATTAAATCCTATGGGATATGTGGTTTCCATATATTTTCTCCCATTGAGTAAGGCTGTATTTTCACTTTCTTGACAAAGTCATTTGATGCACAAAGGTTTTTAATTTTCATGAGGTCTCATTTATCTATTTTTTCTTTTGTTGCTTGTGCTTTGGGTGTAAAGTCTAAGAAACCATTGCCTAACACAAGATATTGGAGATGCTTCGATACATTTTCTTCTAAAAATTTTGTAGTCCTAGTTCTTATACTTACGTCTTTGATCATTTTGAGTTAATTTTTTAATATGGTGTGAGACATTGTTCCTCTTTTGTTCTTTTACATATGGATATCCATTTCTACCAGCATCATTTGTTGAACAGACGATTCTTTCCCAATTGAGTAGACATGGCAGCTTTGTCAAAAATGAATTGACCATAGATATGAGAATCTATATCTGAACTCTCAGTTTGATTCCATTGGTCTATATATCTATCCTTGTTCCAGGACCATGCTGTTTTGACCATGGTAGTTTTATAATAAGTTTTAAAGTCAGGAAGTGTGAGTACTCTAATTTCATTCTTCTTTTTCAAGATGATTTTGGCTATTCAAGGACACTTAACCTTCCAAATAAGTTTGATGATGATGACTTTCGAATTTCTGCAAAATAGGCTGTTGGAATTTTGATGGGATTGCATTGAATCTGTAAATTTTGGGGGGGTAGAATTGACATCTTAACAATATTTGGTCTTTTAATTCATGAACAGAAAATGTCTTTTCATTTATTTAGTTCTTCTTTGATTTCTTTTAACAATGTTTTGTAATTTTCTCTGTATTAGTCTGTTACATCCTTAGGTTTAATCATACATATTTAATTATTTTAGTGACTGTTGCAAATGAAAATTTTCTTTCTTGATTCCTTCTTCAAAATATTCATCATCACGGTGTATAATTCTATACAAAATGGTATATATACTATTTAAATTGTTTTTTTATAGAAATAATACTGATTTTTAGGTGTTGATCTTGTACCCTGGTACTTTGCTGAATTCATTTATTAACTCTAGGAGATCTGTCATAAATGTTTTGGGGACTTTCTATATATAGGAGGATGTCATCTGCAAATAGTGAAAGTTTTACTTCTTCCTTCCCAATTTGGGTGGCTTATTTCTTTGCCTTATCTAATTGCTCTGACTTGAACTTCGAGTACAGTGTTGAATAATAGTGGTAACAGTGGACATCTTTGTCTTCTTCTAAATCTTAGAGGGAAAGATTTCAGTCTTTCACCATGCTGGATTTTTGACAAATGCCTTTTCTGCCTCAATTGAGATGACCTTGTTGTTTTTTTCCCTTCGTTCTGTTAATGTGTGTATTACATTAATTAATGTTTCTTATGCTGAACCACCCTTGCACAACTGGGATAAATCCCACTTGAACATGGTGTATAATTCTTTAAATATGCTGTTGGAGGCCCGGCTAGATAGCTCAGTGGATAAAGAGCTCGCCGGTGTACCACATGGGAGGCCCTGGGTTCGGTTCCCGGGGACCTCTCCGGGCGGGCAGACCGCCTTGAGAAGGGCAGGCCGCCGTGGGCGGGGCAGAGCCGCCGTGGGCAGGGCAAAGGGCCGCCACGGGCAGGGCTGAGCCCCCACGGGCATGGCAAAGTCACCCGTGAAAAGCGGAGCTGCTGCCCGCGAAAGCGGAAGCCGGCAGCCCGCAAAAACATGGAGGACTGCTGCCCACAAAACATGGAGCGGAGCCGCCCGTGAAAACGGAATGGAGCCACCCTGGAACGGAACGAGCCACCGCCGTGGAGGGCCGACTCGGCGCGTCAC
>PVKH010042180.1:0-10845 GCA_004027955.1 Chaetophractus vellerosus
AAAAGTAAGAAAAGAAGGCAAATAAATTATCAAGTAAGATAATTTACTAGATAAAATAAGGATCACTTAAAAGACAATATTATCATTCTAGTAATGGAACAACGTGTAACATTGATATAATGGCAGTGTCAACAGAGTTTCTGAGGGGAGGGAGAGGGAATAATAGGTGTAACATGGGCATTTGGGAAACATTGGAATTAGTCTGCATGACATTGCAAGGATTGGTACAGGCCATTATACCGTTTCTCAAAACCTATAAAATTGTGTGGTGCAAAGTGTGAAACATAATGTAAACTATAGATCATTGTTAGTAGCAATACTTCAATATGGGTTCATCAATTTTAGCAAATGTATCACACTAATGAAAGATGTTGTTAATGAAGGAAAGTGTGGAAGGGGGAGGTGGTGAGGTATATAAGGATCCCCTATGTTTTTAAAGTAACATTTATGTAATCTAAGGCTTCTTTAAAAATAGTAATAATAAAGCCTATACAACTATAAGAAAAAAAAATAAATAAGTTTTTACAATTGTTCCATAAAAAAAGACAATAAGAATGTTGATAAATTAGTTTAAATATATGGAATAGTATAACATGCAATGTCTTTGGAACAATATATCTATCTAATGGTGATCCTTGATTGCTAGTTGTTGAAAAGGGTATGAATGGTAACTTCTGAATCTGTTGATGCAAATCCCTCATTCTTTTAAAAAGGAATAAAAACATAAAATATTTCAAAATTAAAATAACTTGTAATGACTGAAATGAAAAAAATGCAAAAGGAGTAGACTTAAGAGTAGAAACCTGGCTAGTGACATATGTAAATTAAATTGTGCCAATTTATTTGAAGTCAATCAGCACTTACTTGCATATCCAATTCTGTGACAGTGAAGACACTCAGATTTGAAGACCAGACCACTGTAAATTCAGCAATATAATGTATCCTTTGAGAAAAGCAATTAGTCTTAACTTGGAAATACTTTTTTACTGGACTATATGCTTCCTTATACTATAGGCAGCAAAACAATTTCTCAGTTAAGATTTTATTTTTATTTTATTTTATTTTTTGAAACATACTTAGATTATACAAATGTCACATAAAAAATATAGGGGATTCCCATATGTCCCACTCCCCACAATTCCCACATTTTCCCATTTTGTCAACATTCTTCATTAGTGAGGTACATTCATTGAAATTGATGAGCACATTGTTGAGCATTGCCACTAAGCATGGATTAAAGTTTACATTGTTGTTCATACTCTCTCCCACCCCATTCTGTAGTTATGGCAAGATTTATAATGGCCTGTATCTGCCATTGCAATGTCATTCAGGACAATTGGCAAGTCCCAAAAATGCCCCATATTGCACCTGTTATGTCTCCAGAGTTCCCAGGTGCCCTGCTATTTGGGGTAGTATACACTTTGGCAGTCAATGAGAACCTGCTGAGACATGCATGAGTGTAAACTCTGGAATGACCTCCTGACTCACTTTTAGTCTCTTAGCCATATAAAATCATTTGTCTTTACATTTTCCTCCTTTTGGTCAAGGTCTTTATCCAGTTGCATTGTTAGTTGGTGCATGGTACTAATCCCTTGGTGCCAGGGAGGCTCACCCCAGAAGTCATGTCCCATGCTGGGGAGAAGGTAATGTATTTATATGCTGAGTTCAGCTTAGAGAGAGGCCACTGTTGAGCAACAAAGAGGCTCTCAGCAGGCAACTCTTAGGCACCATATAAAACTAGGTTAAGTTTCCATTTCAAGAGTAAAGGTTCATATGCACAGTCATCAATATCAAGGGCCCATCAATGGATCAGCTTCCTTCACTAGTCATTGCCCCTGTACTCAGGGGATTCTTTCTGATCCATTAGAGAATGTGGCAGAGCTTCCCAGAATGGGAATTTGATATTCCTTCAGTTATTTTATGAAGCCACCCACCATGACAATACCCCATGAACATTTAAATACATTTATAAGCCTTATATGTATACCCAGTTGAGCTTCCTCTCATGAATCCCCTGCCACCCCACACCAATGATCCTCCCCTGCCAGAGTTGCAACCCTTCTGTTAAGATTTTTTTAAAAACAATGCAATTTCAACTGGGGATTCCAAAATATCAGTAACATACTTAAAAAACTCCTGATATGAAATAATAGAAAATGCGGTTACTCCAAGTCAGGAAGAAAACTTCATAAAGCCTTTGTCATTTAAGATATATTTTGGAAAATAATAAGTTGGCTGCATAATCTATTCATTGCCATCTTCATGTCTTTATTCCTAAATATATAGATGAATGCATTCAGAAAAAGAGTGAGAACTGTATCAAAAACAGCACGGAATTTATATACATGTGATGTGGGGTGAGGCCAGGTATAAACAAAGATACAGGGACCAAAGAACAAAATCACCAGCATGATATGAGATGACAAAGTGGAAAGGGCCTTGGATGAGCCTCCTGAAGAGTGTTTCCAAACAGTTACCAAGATAGAAATATAGGAGATAACCAAAATGACAAATGATGCCAGAGCTATAAACCCACTGTTGACTGTGACCATGAACCCTAGTCTGTAGGTGTCTATGCAGGCAAGTTTGATGAACCGAGGAAAGTCACAGTAAAAGCTGTCCAACACATTTGGGCCACAAAATGGCAATTTTATAACAAAAACCAGTTGAGTCACAGAGTGGATCAAGCCAATTATCCATGCAGAAACCAGAAGGAAAATTCACATTTTTTGGCTGATAATAGTCAAATAGTGGAGAGGCTTACATATGGCAATGTATCTGTCAAAGGCCATGGCTATGAGCAGCACCATCTCTGTGCCACCAATGACATGGAGGAAGATCTGAGTGATGCAGCCTCCAAAGGAGATCATTTTGTGTTTTCTGAAAAGGTCATAAATCATCTTTGGAGAAATGACTGAAGAAACACCCAGGTCATTAAAGGAAAGAATGGCCAACAAAAAGTACATTGGGTTGTGTAAGTGAGG
Organism: Chaetophractus vellerosus; assembly: GCA_004027955.1. Lineage (NCBI taxonomy): Eukaryota > Metazoa > Chordata > Mammalia > Cingulata > Chlamyphoridae > Chaetophractus > Chaetophractus vellerosus. The sequence continues at coordinate 2,985 of PVKH010042180.1, forward strand.
GTCAGAAGCCACCGTGACCACAATCAGTGTGTTTGCAATCATGCTTGCCAAATAAAATATGGAGGGGAACACAAAGAAAAGAAGTTGGATATCCCAAGAATCAGATATTCCCAGGAACACAAATTCTGACACCATTGAGTGATTCGCTCCATCCATTAATTTATCAGCTGAAACATCTCCAGTGTTACCAGATAAAAGAGAATAAAGTGGAAAATAAAAATAAAATGGTAATAATGTCCCAGATTTATAATTAATTATTCGAGGATATTCATACTGTGAAACTATATATCCTCTCAATTCCTTCTCAGGTGACATGATCACTATATAAGCATTTTACTTGTGTTCACCTTAGTGGTTGAGTCACTCCCACATGCAATATCCCTATCATCATGGCCTCCCAAAATTATTCTTCACTTTTAAAAGAGAATGTATGAAATATAGAAGTATGGAAACATATTATATGTGCATGGTACAGATTGAAGGATCAGGGAAGCTGATGCATTATAAGACAAAGAAAGAAGTATCCGAAACAAATGGTCTCATTTCACAGAACTCACTGGTTCTATTCTTGACTTGCCCATGAATATTTTTCAAGTATTATATCTGTCTCTCCTCTAAACATCACTCATTTCATTCTCACATCATTACCAAAAAATCATATTTGCAATTCACCCAAAACCACAGAAAAGGGATGAATATAACAGAACCTGGTATAGGGCTAAGAGGTGACTGAAGAGTACTACAGGACACAGATTCTGTGGTCACTGTGAAGATTAAGTAGGAATACCTTGTAGGAGAGTTAAGAGCCAGAATCTAGCCTGGTGTGCAAGGTGAAGATGGTTGGTGTAGACACTCAGGATATTTAAGGAAGTCAATTTTATTTATCTATTCATATTCTTGACAATCACTAAAATGTGAGATCCCTGATTCTGACTATTGAACACCAAGGACCTAGTGTTTGCCTGAGATGGAGAAATGAGCACTAACATCATAGTTGGCATATAACCATTGACCCCTCCGGTCCCCTCATTTGACTTGGTGTTAGTCCCATTTATCTCATCCCTCTATTTCAAACTATCCAGTGCCAAAATTGAGTTTTCCCTGACCCTAATCCTGGCTGCTACTTGAATTTTATTATTCTTATTCTTCCCTATTTCTGTAATGAATACATAGTTAAGATGGAAAATATAATCTCCTGCATGTGGGTCAAACACTTTTGTGTCTCAGACCCTCTTCCCACAACATTTGGGCATGTTCCTAAAAGGTGAGGTGTGCTGAGAAAAAGGGGAAGTTGGAGCACAAACAACAAAAGGCTGGTAAAGTAAAAAGTGCATGAGTGCATAAGAAACCTCAGTATTGGAAATAAAAGAAGGCATGAGAAACCTAGCATTAGGAAAAAATCTATCCAATGTTTTGCCCTTTAGCATTTTTATTTTTATTCACACAAACATACAGACAGCTAAGATGTATATGATTATTGAAATTTGTCATAAAACTCTTACTATGCAAATGTCCTAGAGGTGATCTTTGCCAAGTTCCTCATTTACAACTGAGAAAATTAGAAGTCCAGTGAAGGCCACACAAGTAGTTATAGACAGAAAATCTATAGGGATCCTAATTCAGATATGGCTTTGAATTCTAAATAATAGAAAAATAATAAAGTAGAGATTAAGCCAAACTTCAGATTTATTGTTTCAATATGTGTTTATCAAACAAAAATCTATTTCTACAGTTATGTGTTCAATAGCCATATGATGATAGTAGTCATAAGAACAACATTACATTAGGGAAACTGAAAGAATGCTTTTTATGTTTTATGTGTGATCTCAGAAATTTTAAGTAGGCTATCAGGTGCAGAACAAATATTTGGTTTGTTGATGACTTAAGGCAAGAGTTGTTCTTGTCTTCAATCTTGCATAATTGATGATTGTGCACCAGGCAAACAGGAGGGTCAGAAAAAAGGAACCTCACTCAAGATAGCAAACACCTTTGGGATCTGTACGTGGAATTACTATAATAGAAACATCAGTTTGGAGTCCAGTTAGGGTCAGATTTCCTCACATCTTGGAGAGGTAAATAAATAGTCTAAAAGGTCACATTTCCTTAGCAAGTTTGGTAATTGCTAATTTAAAATTATGAGTATAAAGCATTCAGCAATATCTAATCAGTACTGTAATTTTAAATTTTTGTGAATTGCAGCTGCAAATAATTTCCAATGTCTTAAAAGTACATGCAGCCACTGCCACTCTCATATAATCCAACAACTCATTATTTCACAAAAGTAGCAAAGAGATCAGATATCCTTAAATTTACTAGTGAGTGCTTTAAAACATTCTACTTTGAATACTCTCAAAATAAGAATATAAAAAATAGATATATGACACCACAGTTTTCTCTAGTAAAGCACTGGCAATTCTCAGAGGCTAAAAGTCATGCTTTTATACTTCTTCTCATAATAAAATGAAAAGCATGGTTTGAAGTGTTTTAGTGATGGATAATAATATACAAAGGGGAAATGAACTATATCTCATAAGTTGAAGTGGCTTTCAGAAAAGTGCCATGAGAATTTTTCAGGAAGTGACAAACAATATATAGCATAGAGGCTCATTAAATTCAAGGAAGACCCAAAAACTGTCATCAGAAGCCACCTTTAATATTGTAGACACTGCTGTTGCTTTAAGCAAGCTGGGCAAGCATTTGGCAAGGGATTAACATAGAGAAACTATAATGAGCTATGACCACCTCCTCTGGGAATTCACAGCCTTGTGAAGCCCCCTTCTACATAATAAAGTGTTGATCTGCATGACAAATATACAACAAAAGTAATGGTATGTCACTTTGCAGATTAAGTTATAAAGCACTATGGCTTCCATCTTGGGCTCCCTCACTCTCTCTCCCCTTCTCTCTCTTTGTAGAGAGTTTTATTGTTTTGGGGGGTTTTGCCAAATAAAATATTTTTATTTGATAAATCTATCAACTCTACTTTAAGGGAAGTGACCTGGCATTACCTCCTGAAAACCTCTTTGCTAGTCAAACATGGCCTTTCTCTAAGCCAGACTCAGCAAATAAACTCACTATCTTCCCTATGATATGGGGATATGACTCCTGGGGTTGAGCCTCCCTGACACAAGTTATTATCTTGTGTTTTTGGAAGAACTTGCAGCATTGTTATAAAGATAGTAATTGTCAGGAGTTCAGAAGGGAGGGTTTGGGGAGGATGAGTGGAACATAGGGCATATTTGGATTGGTAAGACTCTTCTTTATGATACTGCAATGATGGATACATAACATTATGCCTATGGAACTGTACAGCACAAAGTGTAAACCATATTGTACACTATAGACTTTGGTTGGTAGCAATGCTTCAATATTGGTTCATCAGTTTGAACAAATGTACTATACTAATCTATGATGTTAATTATAGGGCTGGAATAAGCTTTGTTGTAATCATGACCAATATTCAAGCTATATGATCATTGTCTTATCACATCACCAATTAGTTGTAACAAATGTCCAATGTACACACAAACACACACACAAAAGACAGAAACAATCTGAACAGGAAATCAAGAAAAAATTCAATTTACAATAGCAACAAAAAGAATAAAATATATAAGAATATATTTCAACAAATATGTAAAGGACTTGTAAACATAAAGTTACTACAAACTGAAGAAATTTAAGATATAAATAAATGGAAAGTTATTCCATGCTCATAGATTGGAAGAATAAAGTTGTTAAGATGTCAAATCTACCCAAAATGAGTTATGCATTTACCAAAAACTAATCAAAATTCTATCTGTTTCCTTGCAGAAATGGAAATGCTATTTAGCAAATTCATATGGAAGAGGGCATATATAAAAGCTTACTTAAAGGTAGAAGAATGAAAGCTTTCCCTCTAACATTAGAGAAATGATAAGGATGCCCACTGTCACCATTGTTTTTCAACATTGTACTGGGATTTCTTGCCAGAGCAATTAGGCAAGAGAAAGAATTAGATGCCTTCCAAAATGGAAATGAAGAATTAAAACTCTCCTTATTTGCAGATGACATGATCCTATATACAGAAAATTCTGACAATTCCACAACAAAGCTCCTAGAGCTAATAAATGAATTCATCAAAATGGCAGGGTACAAGGTCAACACTCAAAAATCAGTAAAGTTTCTATGCACAAGCAATGAACAATCAGGAGAAGAAATTTTTAAATCCATTCACAAAAACAACTAAAAAAAAACCCAAATATCTAGGAATAAATCTAACCAAGGAGGTAAAGGACTTGTACACAGAAAATTAAAAGCCTTTGCTGAAGAATGAAAAAAGCCTAAATAAATAGATGGACACTTCATTTTGATAGATTAGAGGACTACATGTTAAGGTGTCAATTCTACCCACAGCAATTTATAGATTCAATACAATCCAAATCAAAATTCCAACAACATTTTTTGCAAAAATGGAAAGCCAAGCTTCAAATTTACATGGGAGGGTAAGTACCCCAAATTTAAAAAAGACATCTTGAAAAAGAAGTATGAACATGGAGGAGTCACATTTCCCAATATTAAAACTTACCACAAAACCACAGTAATCAAAACAACATGGTACTGGCCCATGGACAGACATATAGACCAATGAATTTGAATTGAGAGCTCAGAAATCAAACTTCATATTTATGGCCAAATAATTTTCAATAAGTGGTCAAAGATCCCTTAATTAAGAAAGAAATTCTCTTCAACAAATGGTGTTCAAAAAATTGGATTTCCATCTGCCACAAAAAGTAGGAACTGTACTTCACACCTTTTACAAAAATCAACTCAAAATGGATCAAAGACCTTAATATAAGAGCTAGAACTATCAAACTCCTAGAAGAAAACATAGGGAAGCATATTAAGGCTTTTGTTACACAACAGCTTATTCAACTTTACACTGAAGCAGCAGCAAGAACAAAATATAGATAAATGGGATGTCAGCAAAATTTTGTTCCTCAAAGGACTTTATAATGAAAGTAAAAAAACAATCTAAATAACAGGAGAAAATATTTGAAAATCACATATATGATAAGGGATTAATATCAAGAATAAAAAGAGGGGGCGAGATGGCATCAGTTTAGGTGGGCACTCACCATATGTCTCACAGAGGATAGCTGATTGGGGACAGGCTCCTGCTTGCGTGGTCTGTGCTGGGAGCCCAGAGAGAGAGAACCTTAGGGATATCAATCTGGAGGGAGCTGGATAGCGAGGTGGATTGTTCCAGATAAAATTGTGAGGTTTTTCCCCAGCTGAAATCATGGATGCCAGCTAAGCACCACCCTCAGGGCAAAGGACCAGCCCGGACTCCCACTGGCAACCCGGTGAAAGGGAGCATTCTCCAAGAGTGGGATGGTTCTGACAGATGGTGGAGAAGGGTTTCTTTTCTGTGGGTTTGGCTGCCTGGACCCCCTTGCAGCTTTGGGGAGTAAACCAGCTGGCTTTAAGGGGCACCAGGCTAAGGGGAGAGGCAAATCTGCTTAGAAGTATGATTTACCTTGCTGCCCAGGGATATGCCCGGACTCCTACCGGCAACCCGGTGAGAGGGAACTTTCTCCAAGAGTGGGACAGTTCTTGCAGAGGGTGGAGAAGGGTTTCCTTTCTGTGGGTTTGGCTACCTAGACCACCTTGCAAGTTTGGGGAGCAAATGAGCTGGCTTGAAGCAGCACCAGGTTGAGGGGAAGAGGCAAATCTGCTGAGGAAACCTGATCTACCTAACCACCCTGTGAAATGAGGTTTGGCTCAGAGGAGTTGGTGTCAGCCAATTTTATCATTCTGCACTGACAAGTATCAGAGTTTCAGCTCCCCTGGGGAGGCCAGGCAGTGGGAAGTGTTTGATAAGTTTCCACAAGCTGATTCAAGGTCTCCTCGGCAGAGGGGATGGTCTAGAAGAGGCCTTCTTTTGGGTCCTTTATTTCTCAAAAAAAAAAAAAAAAAGAAAGTTACTTAAAAAATGTTTTTAACTTAGTTTAATTCACTAAACTCTGCCTCAAAACCTGGAGCTAGAAGCCTGCAGTGTAATTGATTGATGAACACAAGCAGGTTGAGAGGCTCCACAAGGGCCCAAGAAGGAAAGCTGTTCTCCCTTAGCTTTGTTTGACAGCTTGCTTGTGTGTTTGTTTGGTTTTTCTTTGTTTATTTGTTTGTTTCTTGCTTTTTTTCCCTCTTTCACCTGAACCCTTTTTTTTTTCCAATTAGGTACTGCTAGCTTGTTTCTTCTTTGATGTGCTTCTTCTTCCTTGATTTCCCATTCTCTGTGTATATTGATTTTGTCTACCAATGCTATCTCTTTTCCTTCCTTCATCTTTCTACCTTCTGCTTTCTGCTGTGCTCATTACATCCCACATTTTTTCATTAGTCTGCAACTTCATGGGTGACAATTTCTAGCTTGTCTATTCTGTTTTCTTTTATTATTATTATTATTATTATTATTATTATTATTATTATTATTATTATTATTTACTTTTTCCTTTCAGCCCACTCTTTACTCTTTCTCTCTCTCCTCATAATTCTGGCCTTTTAAATTATCCTATATATTTTCCTCTATTTGGTTTCCCATTCCATTGTAGGTATTCCACTTTTTTCCCTATTACGCTACACTGCCTACATGAGTTAAATATTCATTTTAATAAGTCGTATATGGCCACTTTTCTAACTTTTATCAATATTACTAATATCCTTTTTCCTTTCTTACTTCTTTTGATTACTTGGGCACTAATCATTTTCCTTCAAGGGAACATAGAAAAAGGCAAGGAAATAGAACAAGAAGAATAAAGTGTCAAAGAGAAAACTTAACACACACACAGAACCACCAGCTAAATAAAACTCGAGAGCAGAGAGAGAAGCTAATCAACTGAATAAACCTATCAAGATAAAATAATGACCAGAGAGCAAAAAAAAATTACAAACCATACTGAGAAATAGGAAGACATAGACCAGTCCAATGAACAAAGTAAAAACCAGGAAGAGATACAAAACATCGAACAACTAATCAAAGCTGTCCAAACAAATATAATGGACCAACTTAAAGAAGTGAAGGAAGAGATTAAAGATATTAAGAGTACACTGGGAGAACAATGGAAGAAATTACAACACTGATGTAGAGCCAGTGGCCACTGGAGGCTCTGGGAGCAGGGAGTGGGAAAAGCAGTTGTAATACGGGGACTTTTTGGGGACTTGGGAATTGTCCTGAGTGACATTGCAAAGACATATGTAATCCATTTTATATCATCATTTAACATGCAGAACTGTGTGGTAGAGAGTGTGGTCTACAATGTGAACTATGGTCCATGCTTAATGGCAAAGCCCCAGGATGTGTTTATCAACTGCAATTGATGCGCCAAGCTGATGAAGGATGTTTATGTGGGAGGTTGTGGGAGGTGTGGGAGGTGGGATATGGGAATCCCTATATTTTCTGTGTAACATTGATGTGATCTAAGTATCTTAAAAAAAAAAAAAGAGCTAGACCAAAACTTTTATTCAGGTCCAGTCTCTACCTGTGTTACATGTCAGGATTCCCTAAAAGCCCAGTTGTTAGAATCAACTAAACAGCTGATAGAGAACAATTATCAGGTCCAGGGAGAAAAGGCAGTGGTTGATGGTGCTGCAAATTTTGCTCATTTTCCGTAATGACTTGTATAAATAAAATTTATTCAATTGGGCCTTTCTCTTCTAAATCTAAATACCCCACTTTGAGGACTTTCTTTAATGGCATATCTTTCTTAGGTTTATTACTCATTTTATGAATAATGATAATAATAAGGGGGTGGATAAAATAGGAGAGAGTGGTCATATTATATTTAGCAGATAAAGCTAAAAAGGAAATGATCATATCTTATTA
>PVKH010042181.1:0-10871 GCA_004027955.1 Chaetophractus vellerosus
TGGCCGTAATACCCTCGGCGCGAGTGCTCCGACAGCTGCTGGCGGTATTCTTCCTCCTCGGCGTCGCTGTCGTAACTCCCTCTGGTGTCCTGATAGAGTCTGGAAGGCGCTTTCTGTGGCTCAGGGGGTCTGAAACTAAGAAAGCAGGAGTATTAAAGGTATCCCAAGCATGCTGTGTCTTCCGGTTGCCCGTGAGGTGTGGCAGTGAGCACGGTGGGCCGTCGCCCAAGACGGATCAGTGACCTCTCAGCCACACAAGGTGCTGCTGGCTCCATTCCAAGTTCACACAGGGGTGGGGGTATGGATAGGAGAATGGGGCCAGGGCCAATGCCTGCTTGGGCAGTGGGTAAGGAAGCTGACCAGGTGCTCCTTGACCTAAGAATTCCCTTTGACCCAACTGGACAGGGAGAGGAACACTGGGGAGGGGCTCTCCTCACCCCAAGCTCTCACACTACAGCCTCTCCCACCAGAGTGGCTTCTCGGGGAGTTTCAGTCAGCTCCTGTCTGTTGCCAGGGGCAACCTGGTCAACCATGTTTCCCTTCAAATTTCAAAGAAGAAATTTGCTTCTAGTTTTCTATTGCCATAAAACTAGATTCTAGCTTCCAGCAAGGATGAACGCCAAGAAAATGTGACATTTTTTTTTTCTATTCTCAGAAGCAGGAAACAAACCAGTGTAAAACTTCAATAAGATGATGACAATTCCTAGCACTTGGTCATGTGGTTTTCTAACACAATTTAACATAACTGAGCTCCAATATAAAATGGCTATGATTACACTGTTAGTTACAGTGCACAAGCAGAATTACCATACATTTTTGACTCTTAAATTTGACCGAATGCATATGATAAACAGTTGATGAGGAAAAAAATCCTCTTGTTGCTCTAAAATCTGGGTGAAGATTCTTTCTTGAGGGCTCAATTCCCAGAGAGGCCCCCTCTGTCCTACCTGGAGCTCTGGACCCACACCTGCCAGGCAGCCCTTACCTCGTGTACTGGGGCAGGCCAGGGTCTGGCTTGTGTGTTTTGATGGGGACTGCATAGATATCAGGATGCTTCTGCGCAATTTCAATCTGCGGTGGTTGAGGAAAAAACAAGAGGGAAAGAATGAACTACTAGAGTTTGCTTGCTGGTTTCCTACTTTTCCCTATCCTACTTCTTTTTCATCTCCATTCCAAGGAGAAGAGGAACAATGGAAACGAAACACTAGTTTCCGTGGTTGTGTGGTGCCTAATGACACGTCAGATGGGAAAAAGCAGCAGCGCAGAGGCACTGCTGTTGTAGACTTGAGTGAAGAAAACTCCCACATGCACTGGGAAGAATATGCTCCATGGAACTTTACTCAAATTATTTTTATCTAACTTTTCAAAAGGTGGTATGACCACATGGTATAAAAATTTAAACAGTATGTAAAAAAAATAGAATTTATGGGCCTTTCAATTTTAGAACCCAAGATTTGCTTGTTTTCTATAGCAAAACTGGAAGCAAATTAAAACTCAGTTACCAAACATTACAAGTGTTTTAAAGAAAAATCACTTGAGAGGCACTGATTCTCTTGTCACAATTCCTCACTCCAGAACTCGATACAAAGTTCTAAGGCACAAAGAACAGAATCTTATTCACCTATATTTTAGAGCTTTCTTGATGGGAAAAGGGGGTGCACCACTAGCAAGCAATCTGGAGATAACACACAACACATGGTGCACCTTTGGGGCCATGTATGCAAATATCCCTTCCATAAATGCAGCAGTGGAGAAAGGACTGCAAACCACTATACTAAAGTCAAACATTTACACCTCTTATTTATACAAAAAGAGAATCTAGTGGTCTAAAAAACAATTACCCTTGCATTCTGTGCTTCTTGGAGCTCTTGCATTCTCTGTAATCTTGCCTTGTGATCCATCTTCTCAAATATCTTGACTTTGCCCAGGACAGATTTAGGAGTGTTCTCTTGCTCCTCATTGCCCTCTCCCACCTCCTCACTCTCCAGGGGAGGGACGGGAGTAGAGGGCTTCAGAATAGAACGTCCGAAGGAAGGCTTTGCTGCGATAGGAGGAGGATAACCTTTGGTAGGCACTATGGGAATTTCTGAGGGGTCTGACTTGTATTCGTAAGATTTGGGAAAGTCAAAGGATTCTTCTCTGTTTTGTGTTTTGACCTGCAGAGAGCAATGACATTATTTTTACGTTGGGCTTTCAGTTTATTTTCAAATCTATATTAGTGATTTAATATACTCCATTTCCTGATCAGTTTCCAAAGGTGATCAATAACTGTAAATACCATTCCATCAAGGAATCAGGTACAGCAGAGCAAACAGCCAGTGGCTGGGCATCCTGAGCACTACCTTCCTTCCTAAGGAGAGTACTAGGCGCTCTGGGAAACCAGAGTGCTGGGGAAGTGCTGGAATCACTAAAGGTAAATCAGACCGTGAATAATTTCATACCAGAGATCAGAACCTTGGCAAAGACCTCAAAACAAGTCAGGTCTCAGGAGCAGAGGAGGGGGCTCCTGAGTTCACACCACACGGATGGTGCACACACTGGCCCAGGGGAGGCCTGTGTCCAGCTGCAGCTGAATGCATCTGGGGGTGAAGGGGCAGGTGACAGAGAGCACACCACACTAATGACCACCTCCCCTCACACTATGATTCTAGATCTGCTTATAAATTTTCACTGCTGATACAGTTTTGAGGTCACTAATTCCTTCTGATAGTTCACCCAATTATTACCTTCTTCTCATCTAAATTACTGAGCTAAGTAGAGAAATTTTATTGGGTTATAAGGAAAAATAGCTTTGATTCAGGAAGGGGATAAAGAATCATATGACAGATGCCTACGTGTCCTTACATTGATTCTGTTCTAGATAATGATTTAATTTTTTAAAAATTAAGCTGCTCTTATAATGAGAGGCTTTGTATACAATGGCGGGGTTTGCTTTCTTCAGCAAATTGCCAGTAAGGATTTTCTGGTGCATCTAAATCAGGTTATGGGCAGAAAAACTTTAATTGGGCAAAAAAGAAAAACATATTTTGAGACTGGTGATTCTGGACATGCAATATTTGTCCCACTTGTATTTATCATACAAAAAATAATAAATGAAATAAAGGCTAAAAGACCCAATTTGTATATTCTCCTAAAACTGCCTTTCACACCTATCTTTCTCCCTTCCCTAATTTTTGGTTCTACCCAAGAGACCAAAAGACAGGCTTTGATAGAGAACAGAGTCAAACTCAACCACATCTCATTGTGCGTGCTCCTCTCCCACTCTCCAGGGGCCCCTGCCTCTTCTTCCTTCCCATCTTGGTCCTCCCAGCCACGTACCTTGGGCGGCTCTGGCTTGAATGCTGGGGGCGGGCTACTGTCCCTAAGTTGATCTCTGCTAGCAGCCCTCCTCATCTGAGCTTGTGGCTCTGGGCTGGGCTTCCTTATGCTCTACAAGACATAAAGGTTCATTCACAACAAGAACATCTGAGCAGAGAGAAGAGAGCACTCATCTGCTTTGCTGAAGTCCTGCTAACTTGCTTAAAGTTCTAAAGTTTAGGTACTGGCTCAGTACTTCTTTATTGAAAAGGCAGATATCAGGCATATTCCCAAGAGCAAACTGAAGACAATTTTAATACTGTCTGCAGATGCATCCAATGTATCTTTCTTTAAAGTATACTCTTCCTTTAAAGTATAATTTTTTAAAAAGTCCTCCTAAAGTCTAAAATCTCTAGATGGTAGACCTTCAGGAGTTAATTTATTCTTTACAACTTGTCTTGCAGTATATATTGGGGTTGGGGTTTTTTAGTTTTTTTTTTTTGGCATGGTGGGTTCACCACCCCCTTTCAATTTGACTTTTTAGTACTTCTATTTCATCAAGAACAAAATTATTCACTGAAATGAGATAAACTGCTAAAGGAAGTTCATAGTATTTATTATTCAAATATATGGATAACCTCATTTACAAAGACCATCACTCCACAGTTCTCTGAAGTACAACTAACAGCTGCTCTCATCCTAAATTAGTACCTGACGAGGTGATTTCTAGGTTCACATAAGCTGCCTATTCACTGGCCAGTGAATGCATTATACACGATAGGATATATTTTAATCACAAGCTCAATTAAAAACCTCAAATAAGAGAGAAGGAAACTGATGGGGAAACACTCAGAAGCTTTGGCAAGATTAGAAAGGTTAAAGGTAGGCGGGGGGAGAGGAAAAAAGCAAGGACACCAAAGAGAACAGGGAGAGACCTAATCAAAGGTTACAAGTAAAGACAACAATATTGCATTTAAAAAGGAATGTTCTGCTTGTAATTTAGGCAGTGGCACACATGGCGATTCAGCTTGTCCACTGTGCCCACAGGCATCAGCGTGATGAGAACTGATTACTCCACCTCTTCAGTGCTCATTTTCCTGCCCCACTTTCCCACGGACCTCAACCGCGGTCAGAGAGTCATGGACGCGGAGAGACCCCTAGAAGTCATCTGCTTCCACCCTTAGGAACACCTTCCACAGCATCCTGAATAGACAGTTGTCCAGAAGAATGAAAGTTGAACTCCAGAACCTCCTTTTCCTGCCCACTCGGCCTCGCAGCCCGTGGCCTGCCTCGCCTCACCTCCTCATGCTGCACCGGCTCAGAGGAGCGGGTGATGGAAGACACCAGCGGCTCCTCGGCCAGCTCATCCAGCTCATTGTCAGTGTAGGCGCCTCCTTCGCCGTCCGTGTCTTCAAAGTCACTGATGAGGCGGCTGTCGCAACTCAGATAGTCCGCGCCCATGGCAGTTAAGTAGGACATGCGGTCTTCGGGGTCATCATCCACCCCTTCCATCTAGAGGAATTTGTTTCGGAGGGTCAGTGGGGTCTACTATGGCCCTTGGGAGTGGGGACTCAAGAACATTCCCAAGGGCTCAGCCAAGCTATGGACAGCTGACATGTATACTTTATTTTCCTAAAATTGCTTGGCTTTAAATTAATACATTAATTTTTGTGCAGGGACTCCTATTAGGAACACTCTACCGTTTCCTTGCTACCATCCATCCACAGATTGTTATGCTGTCCTTTCAGAACCTGATTCCTTTCCAGCTTTTTCTCCAGTACTCATTTCCATGCACACCACCATGTCCTGCACACATCTCTACCCTTCTACAAGATTCTCCACTCCTTGAGGGCAGAAGCTATGTTCTGTCCAACATGTTCTCACCATAGAGTTTAGCATAGAGCCTATCAGCCTGTAAGCACTCAGTCAATTCTAGATACACTGACTCCATGTCCAGACTCTGAATAGCAAGACTATAACTCAACGATTAAGTCAATTGCACAATAAAGTCTTACAAATTACTTCGATTTAGCTTGAGTACAGGATACCAGCATCAAAGACTCCTAGAATTAAAGGGACCACGGGAGGTTATATAATCTCTCTCCTTCCTCCCTGCTGCACAGCCATCTGTAAACTAAACCATCTCCACAGATGAGAAGCTAGCCAATAAATGAAGCCCAGGCAAGCTTTCTAATACCCTCTTACTCGCTTAGTCAAACTCCTAGAACTACCGAACATTCTCTGCCACCCTATTTGCTAGGCAAATGATTCCAGCTCTACTAGCATTTCTTCTTTCTCTTAGTTTTGAATTGTTCTCCATACTCCTCAACCTCAGCTCTCATCTCCAAGTTTCCCAAGTCCTTGGTAAGCTGTGGTGCTTGGCACAAGATCTTGTAAGCTCTGATTAGTGTACTTAGAATACAACACTAGTTACTATGTTAAAGGTAAAAAGGGAAGTGAATGTAGGGCCACATATATCTCATTCTGCTTTTCATTTAAAGTCCTGTAATTTTACAATTTTTTTCAAAGAATTTACATAATGTCAAACTTGATTAACAATTATGTTGAAATCACCTCAACCAGGCATGGTTTCACTACATTCACTACCCTCTTTAGAAAAGATTCAGAACACGGACTCTCATCTCATTACCAAGTGTTTAGGCCACATACCTTTCCTTCAGAGACCCAGACTGCCTCTCCTTGCTGATGCTGAATTGTGTCCTTCAAGCTGCCAAACCAGCTATCATTGGCTGAATTGAGGTTGATTGTACCTATAGAAATATACATAATTATATATGAATTAAAGCTTCGGCAAATTCAAGAGCAAGTTTGCTGATATTTGAATACTAAATTCTTTTAAATGAATGTAATTAAAACTATTAATCATCTAGCTGTTGTAGTTTATATTAGACTGATATTATATAGACAGAAATCATTTATGATTTAATTGCTTTTCAGAGTTTTTTTCTTTTCAGAAAAGCTACCTTTAAAAAATATTTTTAAAGATTATGTCTTCATGAGGACATCACCAAAGATAACACAACTACAAGATATAAAAACATACAATTTTTTATATTACATAGAGATTTGTATTTTATAAATAGGAAAGATACATACTAATATACTCAAGGTAACACTTAAGTATATATCATTTTGATAGGCATGAACATTTTAGAACATGCAGAAGATTAACCCTATTGATTGTTAGTAGGCTGTTGTACTGGCAAACCAAACCTAAACTGGTGTGTATTAAAGGAATATACATTTCTTATTCAGAACAAAATATATCTCATATAATATAATGTACTCACTGTAGATCAACCTGGTACTTTCCCAAGTACCTTACATGTATTTGCTCATTTCACCCTCACACAAACCTTACAAGGTAGGTATTTGCATTGTCCCCATTTTATAGACGAGAAAGTGAGGCACAGAGAAGTGAAAGTAACTAGCCCATCTTAGATCAAGAAAGTGGAAGTGGCTGGGTGCACAGCTGGAGTCTGCTTCCAGAGCCTATGGCCTTAGCCAGTGCACTCCACTTCCCAAATTCAATCACAAATTTAGAGCATGGATATAAAATACCAACAAAGTAAAATATATGCACTTATTCTTCAGTAATACCTATCTATGGGCCATTATAGATAAAGCACAAAAGCAAACTGGCACAGAATAATAAAAACATTAAGCCAGCCCAAGATACATGAAGTGCACACTGGAAAAACTGAAGGGAGAAATAGGATATCACAACAATAATAGATGAAGACTTCAATACACCACTGAGTACTGGACAGAACATCTGGACAGAGGATAAAGAAACAGAGAGCTTGGATAATATGATAAATGAACTAGACCTAACAGACATTTATAGAGCATTACACTCCAAAACAGCAGGATATACATTCTTTTCAAGTGCTCATGGATCCTTCTCCAGGATAGACCATATGCTGGGTCACAAGACAGGTCTACATAAATCTTTAAAAAGACTGATGTTATACAAAACACTTTCTCTGATCATAATAGAATAAAGCCAGAAATCAATAATGGATGAAAAAAAAAGGAACATTAATAAATACATGAATATTAAACAACACACACTTAAATAATCAGTGGGTCCAAGAAGAAATTACAAGAGAATTCAGCAAATATCTCAAAATGAATGCAAATGAGAACACAACATATTAAAACCTATGGGACAAGGCAAAGGCAGTACTGAAAAGGAAATTTATAGCCCTCAATGCCTATATTAAAAAAGGAAGAAAGAGCTAAATTTGAAGATCTAATTGCACACCTGGAAGAACTAGACAAACAACAGCAAACTAATCCCAAACCAAAGAAATAGTAAAGATCAGAGCAGAAATAAATGAAATAGAGAACAAAAAAACAACAGAATCAACAAAACCAAAAGTTGGTTCTTTGAGATGATCAACAAAATTGACAAATCTTAGCTAGACTGACAAAGAAAAAGAGAGAATACACAAATAAATAAAATCAGAAATGAGATGGAGAATATTATCACTGACCCCGCAGAAATAAGAGAGATCATAAGAGGATACCTCAAACAACTGTATGCCAAAAAACTAGACAATGTAGATAAGATAGACAAATTCCTAGAAACACACGAACAACCTACACTAACCCTAGAAGAAAGAAAAGACCTCAACAAACCAATCACAAAGTAAAGAGATCGAAACACTCATCAAAAACCTCCCCAAGATGAAAAGCCCAGGACCAGATAGCTTCACAGGTGAATTCTACCAATCATTCAAAGATGATTTAATATCAATCTTGTGCAAGCTCTTCCAAAAAAACTGAACAGGAAAGAACACTACCAAACTCATTCTATCATGCCAATATCATCCTGATACCAATAAAGATAGTACCAAAAAAGAAAATTACAGACCAGTATCTCTAATGAATATAGATGCAAAAATCTTGAATAAAACAACTGCAAATTGAATCCAAAAGCACATCAAAAGAGTTATACACCACAATCAAGTGTATTTTATCCCAGACAAAAAAGGGTGGTTCAACACAAGAAAATCAATTAGTGTAATAAAGCACATTAACAAATTGAAGAAGAAAAATCACATGATCCTCTCAAATGATGCAGAAAACATGTTTGACAAAATACAGCATCCTTTCTTGATAAAAACACTCCAAAAGATAGGAATAAAAGGAAACTTTCTCAATGTGGTAAAGTGTATACATGAAAAACCTATAGCATTGTACTCAATGGTGAAACACTGACATCTTTCCCACTGAGATCAGGAACAAGACAAGGATGCCCACTGTTATCACTGTTATTTAATATTGTGCTACAAGTTCTAGCTAGGACAATTAGGCTAAAGAAACAAAAGGCACCCAAATAGGAAAGGAAGCAGTAAAACTTTCACTATTCGCTGATGATATGATCCTATAGAAAATTCTGAAAAATCCACAACAAAGCTACTAGAACTAATAGATGAGTTCAGCAAAATTGCGGGATACAAGATTAATACATAAAAATCAATAGCGTTTCTCTACACTACTGATGAGCAATCTGAGGAGGAAATCAGAAAAAAAATTCCATTTATAATAGTGACTAAAACAATCAAATATTTAGGAATAAACTTAACCAAGGACATAAAGGACCTGCATTCAGAAGACTAAAAAACACTGCTAAAAAAACTGAAGAAGACTTAAATAAATGGAAGGACATTTCATGTTCGTGGACTGGAAGAGTAATATTATTAAGATGTCAATTCTGGGGGGCGGATGTGGCTCAAGGGGTCTACCATATGGAGGGATCCAGGTTCGATCCCCAGGACCTCCCGGTAAAATTAAAAAAAAAAAAAAAAAAAAAAAAAAAAAAAAAAAAAAAAGATGTCAATTCTACCAATTCTACAGATTCAATGCAATCCCAATAAAACCCCAAAAGCCTTTTTGCAGAAAAAGAGAAGCTAATTATCAAATTTATTTGGAAAGATAAGGGCCCTGAATAGACAAAAATGTCTTAAAAGAAAAACGAAGTTGGAGGACTCTCACTTCCTGACTTTAAAGCATATTACTTGGCTACAGTGGTAAAAATAGCATGGTCCTGATAAAGACAGACAGATTGACCAACGGAACCAATTCAAGAACTCAGAAATAGACCCTCACATCTATGTTAAAGTGATTTTTTACAAGGCTGTTAAGCCCTTCCAGCTGGGCCAGAACAGTCTATCCAACAAATGGTGCTGGGAGAACTGAATCTCCATATCCAAGAAAGAAGGAGGGCCACTATCTCACACCCCATACAAAAATTAACTCAAAATGGATCAAAGGCCTAAATATGAAAGTGAAAAAAAATAAAACTCCTAGAAGAAAATGTATGAAAACATCTTCAAGATCTTGTGGTAGACAACAGTTTCTTAAATCTTACACCCAAAGCACAAGCAACAAAAGAAAAAATAGATAAATGGGACCTCCTTAAAATTAAACAATTTTCTACCTCAAAGGACTTTGTCAAAAGGGTGAAAAGGCAGCCAATTCAATGGAAGAAAATATTTGGAAATCATATATCTGATAAGGCTTTAATATCCATGACATATAAAGAGATCCTACAACTCAACAATAAAGACAAATATCCTGATTAAAAAAATGGGCAAAAGATTTGAATAAACAATTGTCCAAAGAAGAAATACAAAGGCAAAAAAAACATGAAAAAAATGTTCAACATCACTGGCAATTAGGGAAATGCAAATCAAAGCTACAATGAGCTATCATTTCACACCTATCAGAATGGCCACTATTAAAAAGACAGAGAATCACAAGTGTTGGAGAGGATATGAAGAGATAGGAACACTTATTCATTGTTGGTGGGAATGTAGAATGGTACAGCCACTGCGGAGGTCTGTTTGACAGTCCCTAAAAAAGCTGAATACAGACCCGACAATTCCACTACTAGGTATATACCCAGAAGAACTGAGAGCAGTGGCACGAAGAGACATCTGCGTTCACAGCAGCATTATTCACAATCAACAAAAGATGGAAACAACCCGGTGTCCATCAACCAACGAATGAATAATCAAATTGTGGTATATACACATGATGGATTATTATGCAGCTGTAAGAAGAAATAAAGTCATGAAACATAAGACAACATGGATGAACCTGGAAGACATTATGTTCAGTGAAGCAAGCCAGACACAAAAGGACAAAATACTGTATGATTGTGCTATTAGGAACTAAATACATTGTGTATACTCAAGGAGTTAATAATTAGAATATAGGTCACCAAAAAATAGAATGAGGGCAGAGAATGGAAAGCTGAGGGTTAATCTGTGCAGAACTGGTAAAAAGGTTGTTTGTAAATCTTTGGAAATGAATAGAAAAGGTGAAAGCACATCCTAGTTTTTGTAACTAGCAGAGCTATTATATGGGTATGACAGAGGTTGAAAGGGAAAGTCTAAGGACATGTATATTACTAGAAGGAAAGCTAAAAACATGCAACAACAAGACAGCTTTAATGTTCTGCATGTACTTAGGTCAAATCACCTTTTTGTCCCTCAGCTTACCTAAAGGGTCATTTATGAAATACAGAAAACTTGTTCATG
>PVKH010042182.1:0-10855 GCA_004027955.1 Chaetophractus vellerosus
AGGTTTTTACTGCTTTTGTTAATTCTTTTATTACCTTTATAGAAAAAAAGTTCTTTAAACTCATCAAAATTGCAAATATTTTCCGGTATGCTTAGATACCTTTACAGTGACTGGAAGTTCTGTGTATGGTTAAGGATAAAAGTAGAATAACATTGTGCTAATCAAAAGTTCAGGGGCCGGCTCGATAGCCCAGTGGATAGGGCGCCGGCATACCACATGGGAAGCCCCGGGTTCGATTCCCGGGGACCTCTCCTAGCGGGCAGACCGCCTTGAGAATGGCAAGCCGCCATGGGCGGGCCGGAGCCTCCGTGGGCAGGGCAAAAGCTGCCACGGACATGGCAAGAGCTGCCACGGGCAGGTCAGGTCGCCCGCGGATGGAGCGCAGCCAGCCACTTGCGAACTGAAAGGCGGCCGTGAACGGACGCAGAGACCGCCCACAAGCGGGGAAAAGCCGCGCCTGCGCAGTGTCCACTCTTGGCGCGTCGCCGCAGCAGGGGGAAGGGGAGATATGTAATAAAATAAATAAATCTTTAAAAAAAAAAAAAAGTTCACACATTGATTTCCCATCGCTGTTTGCATCTACGTAATAATATATCTTGAAAATGTCAAGTGTCCTTCATAAATGTCATCTATGTGTTTGTGTGTATACCTGGATTTAAATTTCATAGAAAAAAAAATTCATACTGTTAATCAAAACTCACCAAATCAATAGGAAAGGACTATTTGATAGAATAACACTATTTTAAATAGTTCCCTTATTTTTCTGGTGAATGGTGACTTCCCATACTGATGGCATCATGCTAATAATATACCTAACTTGTAGAGAATGGAGCTAACAAATTTATACTTGTTTCAGATTCAGAACTGTTAATATATTTATGTAATGAAATGAGGCATCTTATCTAGAAATAATCATGTAACACAATCTAGTTCTTTCTTGGATATTATTTATCGAATTATATTAACCTAATGAACTCATGGGAATGCTGATGTGGTGCACTAAAAAGAGAAAAGCCTGCACTGAATAGGAGAGTTGATTACACTGATCTAAGCATTGGTTAATAAATAGTGGGAAAGTTATTTCCATTTCATGGTCTGTAAAATTAATTCCTTAACCTTCCAGCTATAATGAAAGACTGTATTCTGAATTTTTCATTATTAATCTACCCTCATACTTATTATCATGAAATTATATTAAATATGCTCAACCTTTATTCATTAAAACGTCAACGTAATAACCATCAGTTTTGCTCACTGAATAACAAGTACTTTAGAAACATTGTGAAAAGATATTTAAATGCAAATCTATGTTAAATGTAAGAGTGATCTGAATTCCTGAAAATTTTTATTTAAAATTCTGCTCTAATTCAGTTGAAACTAATGGAGCTAAACTGCTTTCTGTTAGTTCATTTGTGACAAATTAATTAGTTAGGATGATTTGTTTTTACTTTCAGCAGCTTAACTAAAAATATGTTCTATTTATTTTCTAAATACTATATTCATCTTCCATTTAAGAGTAAATATACATGCCACCAGGCTACAGCAACCTATAAATAAAAATATATTTCAAAATGAAAACAAATGTATACTTAACAATTTTAAGCATCTATTTTTGAAAATTTCTGCATAAGCTGCAAAGAGCACTTTTGTGAATTGGGATCAAGGATGTGAATTTAAGATTAAGTGGAAATGCTGCTCATCTTTGAGGGCAAGCTTTATTTTTACATATTCCTATGAAGGGTCCAAGAGGAAAAGCAGTAACTGTAAGTGATCAAAAAGAATAGCTCCAAGCTAAAGAATATATAACAAATCTCAGACAGTAGTAGTATTTTCAAGAATTTTTAAAAGTAGAATTCTGTTCTGATGAAAAGAAGAAGAAAGTTCATCCTATTCTTCTTCAATTCATATGGCAAAGGAAATTACTACATTATAATTTAATTTAAAAGTAAATCCCAAATAGAGGAAAATCAGTCATAGGAATAAGTTCAGTTCTAATCCACTGAGAACCAAGATGACATATTATTAAAGAATGATATGTTCACATGAAGGTTTTCACGCACTCATCTTTCTAGACAAATGTACCTTATGAATACAAAGCCAAATGATGCATACTGATAAGAGGAAATAAAAGTAGCAAATGAATTAGTGAACAATAAGGAACAGTGCACACTCTTTCCTGGTTTTTCTTCCTATTTACTCAAATTGTATTTTTTACCATTTCCACTTTTGGGGGTTGTCAAATGTCCCATCTTGATGTGCTTCCTTAGTAATATACATAGCCAGTGGAGAAAGCTTCAAATGTAAAGTATTTATAATGAGGAGAATAAGGAGCAAACATTTGTACACAATGTGACTGTCAATAGCATGCAGGGAAAATGAATTTGAATAAAAAATCTCAGTGGAATTTCTTAGACATTTACTTCCTTGGAGCAAAAACATTTCCAGTGGGAAAATAATCAAGTGTATGTATAGATAGATAGATAGATAGATAGATAGATAGATAGATAGATAGATAGAAAGATAGATTACTATGCATTTAATATTAATGTGTCAAAATCTTGTATTTTATCATATTCTGGTTAGCTTCTAATAGGTGGTTTAAAGGGAAAATTATTAGATATTTATTGTACAATCAGCTATACAAAAACCTATTCCATACTTAACCGTAGTCTTTCATATGGACAAAATGCTTTAATGCATTTGTCCTCCAAATATGCTTGATAACCTCATATGAGTAAGACACTGCTCTAGAGACCAGGCGAGCAAAGACAGCTAAGAAGACCCTTTCCTGGATCAGTGTCTGACATAAGAGAAGACAGCCACTAAGGCTGTGATGGCCAGTTTTTGTGTGCTAATAACAAAATGCCAAATACTAATTTTTTAATAGCACAATGGAAAGAATTAAAAGATTCACAACAATACTTATAAAAAAGCATTATTAAAAAAAAATCCCACCACCAAATTGTAGTAGTGAAAGCATCATCTCCTTGCCTTTAAGCACTGAGTCACTTTTTGCATAGTACTATCTGCTGACTTGACCACATGTCCCTTTCTCAAAAAGCAACATTCCCTCATGCTCTAAGGATCATTTACTCCAGGCACATTTTTCTGTGCTTTCTGTGTTCCTACCCATGGAACTAGAGAAGTTCTAAAATACTATTATTATTTGCTCCCTACTGGTCATAGGTAGTGAGAGAGGATCAAGTTGTTGAGAAATATATTCCTCATATTTCCCCAGGCAAAATATTGTTCCATGCTTTCTTCTCAACTCACTGTCATAGGCCTTTTCAATATGTCCCACAGCTTTAAAGCGTATAAACAGAAGTGGGAAACAGTTGCCAAAATCATGCCCACTACTCAAAACTAGAAGACTCAATTGGACAAATGAGGTTTTCTCCCTACATCCTGCCTGCTCTGATGATAGCAATAGAGAAAGTCGCTTACTCAAGAGTTTAGCAAGAATGTAGTTAAGGAGAAAAAGGAGTTGGATCATTTGTTTTGTTTAAGATGTAGCTCATCTGTTTGTGTGAATTATGCAGATTCCCCTGGCATAGTCCTTCACCTGACTTTGGAAGGAAGAATAGTGGTAGATGAAAATGGAATGGTTACAGGTTCCTCTGATCAAGAAGCAAAGTCTATTCTCCCATATCTTGCAATGAGGTTGGTATTTTAACTTGCATTGACCCAACAGATAAGGGCAAAGTGGATTTTGTAAGTTCTGAGCCTTCACCCCAAAAAGCCATCCTCTACCAAGTGAGCAAGTGCAGCTAGTTTCCTGGAGGATGAGCGGTCACACATGCATAAAGAGAGGCACTAAATATTCTAGTGATGCCAGACTTGTGAACAAGCCCAGAAAAAAAATCTAAGTGCATATGAAAAGGACCATTAGCCTGAGCTTAGGCCAAATTGCCAACTGATGGATTGGTGAGCTAAATGAACAGTTTTTTTGTTGTTGTTGTGTTGTTGTGTTGTGTTTTGTTTTGTTTTTTAAACCTCTACATTTTGGGTTGTCTTGTTATAAGAGGTAACACATGATCAGAGAAAAACAAATTTCCTCCCCTACATGAGGAGGAGAGTAAAAAAATTATTTGCAGGAACAAGTTATCCTTATAGTTTCTGACATCTCATGACTAACCCTCTGCTTCCCTGGAGTCTTATACTCATAAAAATTGATGAATGTTAGGAATTCTAAATAAACTGAAAAAACTGTGTCAACCGCTCCAAAGTACCCAACCCTGGTAATAATTCTTCTAACTCAAGGCACATAGGGAAACAACCTAAATATGATATTACTGGACTGTGATTTTTCTAAGCTACTTTACAATAAAATGTCAGTCAAGTTATTAAATCAAAGGATAATCTTAAGAAAAAAACTATTTAAAATTATGTTTGTAAGATAATATTACCAAAATATTCTATTTGTATTTACTGTTATGGCTGCAATTTTCATATTAAATATGGACATTTAGTTTACTCCCACTTATAAATGTCTGGGATGGAATTACAAATTACTACACAAATATAAAGTGATAATCTACATGAATAGAAGACTATTATCACAAAGCATTCTGAAAGTCAAACTATGATTATGCAATTATTCTATAGTCCAAAAAAAGTGCAGCAATGATGAATACAAAAAGGTCATTTTGGAAGTATTAGACCTTAGCATATGTGGCAATAACATCCTAACATTAATAAACTTCCAGAAATGTAAAGATTATTGGATTCCTAAAGTCTGAGAGTTAATAAATTCTTATGAAATGTGATCTCTTCAATGATTTAGTGGGGTTTTGTACTTTATTCATCTTGGCACTGCTTCAGTGGAAAATATAAGAAAGAAGGAGCTTATATGTCTAAAATAAATTACTCTATTTCTTGGTAATAGACTGTCTTTTAAAATACGGTGGCTGGCAGTAAAGTAAGGGACATTCATGAAGTTCAAAAGTCAGCCCAATTAACATCCTGGGTGAGATGGATAATTTTCCTTCATTTTTCAGAGTGCAATATATTAAATCCCTCTAAAATATGTTTTAAATGTACTGTCTACATCGCTCTTTTATATTCACATTCAGCTCTCTCCACCCCTACTGTTACTCTAGGAGAACAGAGGACATATCCGACTTCATCATTTATCCTTCAAACTCAGCACAGTGTCAACACTCCAGATGTAGTAGATTGCATTTGTTAGTTACCTGAATGATTGATATTTGGGATGAAGATCGCTTGCTTTAAAAGAGTAGTGAAGACTAGAAAACCTTACCTCATAAAAGTCACAGTGTATTCAAAATGACTCAGAAGAATATATAGAAAGAATTAAATGAGAGATAGCAATCTTTCCAAAGGAATTGCCTCCCCTAAAAATGACTTATTGAATAATAACAATAAAGTCAATGCTCACTCTTTTGTCCTTTATCAGTGAGAAAATTAGCAAAGGACAGTAAGTACAAAAGTATCTGTGAAAACCATTCTTCGCAACTCTGCATACATGAGCCAATACCAGAGAGGAGCATTGTTATTCTGGAACTCAATGTAAAAAATAATTCATTTAAATGAAGAAGATATTTGAAGGAGAACATGCACCTGAGAGGTTATTGAGCAACAGCGTAAAAATAAAATCTCTTTAAAGGAATAAAGGCATGAGTAATTGATGACAAAGAATCTATTTTACTTGCCTTGATATCTGAAGAACACTGTTTCTCTAAATCACCAGGATGAATCACCAGTTGGCATTCATTGCAGTCATATACCAGTAAGAGCAGATGGAATATAAAATGGTATCAAACATATCTACTGAGGAAACAAGCATTTTAAAAGGTAATGAAAGGCAATAAAGCAAGGGCATAAAGTAGGCCTAGTGAATGATAATGTAATTACAGGTTAAAGAATACCCTTACATTTCTAATGATTATCCAAATGTAAATAGTAATAATAGCTAGAATATATTTATTTTTTCCAAGGATCATGCTAAGTACTTTCAGTATAGCATCTTACCTGGTTCTACAAATAATATTTGAGGAGTGTGCTTTATTCATCCTATTTTATTAATTAGATAAGTGAAGCTAAAAGAGGTTAAATAAAATTTAGGGAGTGGGAGATGAAGCATGCAAACTCCCAAACAGATACATCCTAGCATGTTAGTTTGAAAACGTGGTGCTATGTGAACTACATTGAACCATGCTTTGAATATTGGGTTAAGTGTTGTGACAAATAGGTAGATAATATAAAATTCTTTGTGGTGGAATACTTGAACTTTATTAATTCAACAAATATTTCAGTGACTATCATATGCCTGACACTTTGGACATTGGTGATACAACATAAAACAGAGACAAGTCCTTACCAAAAGGTGATTATTATTTTATTGAGCATTTGTTACGACTTTGCTATTTTTCTAAGCTCTTTAAATCTATTAATTGACCTCCTCCACCAATAAACCAGTGAAGAATGTAATATAAGGCTCAACAACTTTCTTAAGCTCTCATAGTTGAAAAGTAACTAAGCTAGAAATTTCACCCAGGAAATCTTCCTCCAGGACTACAGATAAAACCACTATTTAATAACCCAGGAATATGTCATCAGAAGGCTAACATAGATTCTAAAATGCCTGTCTTAGTCAACCCCAAAATCTGTTTCCTTAAGGATAGAATAAATGATGGAGTCTAAAGCTGGAAATAGTGACTAGATAAATGAAATAGTACCATTTGTAATGAGATTAACAGTCTTAAATATCACCCAGAAATTGTGGAGGTGGAGGCTCTCCAGAGCAGAGCTATTCCTCTATGGAGCAGAGATGTCATTCAACCATTATGCTTCCTTGGAACTAGTATATGAGAGGGAAACTTGCTCTCCTTTTTAAAGAACTAAATTTTCTTAGATGTCTGTGATATAGCCTAATTTTAACATGACAAAAACAAAGGATGGTTATTTAATAATTCAGTGTTTTCTAATGAGAATAGAGTATAATTAACAGTACCAGAGATATTATTTGTTAGGAAGAAAAACCAATTCTAACTTACCTATCAACTGTCCTCCAAAGATAAAATAAAAGCATCTTTATATTTGAAGACATCTGCTAAATTTTATCCTTAGAGAGACTGGAACCCTCTTGCCATTTTGGTAAAATGTCCCACAGTTAGCAAATTCCATCTAGAAATCCAGCTAAGGCTTTAATATCTGTAGCAGTTTGATATAGTATTTATGAATTCCAAAAATAGATATTGAACTGTGTTTGTAAACTGGTCTCTTTCTCTGGGTGTATTAGATTGTATTGACTTCAGAGGTTTCACTTTTACTTGATTAAATTATGATTAGGGCTTTGGTGGTCAGGGACTCACAGAGAAAACTACATGGCAGAAGAGTTCGTTGGAGTTTTGGCTGCTGGGCCCCTGGAAGTAAACACACAGGAGAAGAACACAGAGGAATAGAGGCAGCTCCATAGGCACTGCAGGGGCTCCAGGAAGAGAGATGAGCCTTAGAGTCTACAGCTGACCTTGTGGAGAGAACAGAGCAGCTGAGCCCAGAGAGAAAAGAGCCAGGGAGAGAGATGAAACATATCACAGCCTACAGCTGATATTGGAAGAAGCTGGGACCACGGAGCCTTAAAACGAAGAGGAGGCTGGATCCTTGCAGATGTTGGCAGCCATCTTGCTCCAACTCGTGCAACAGACTTTGGTGAGGGAAGTAACTTAAGCTTTATTACCTGGTAACTGTAAGCTTCTACCCCAAATAAATACCCATTATAAAACCCAATAGATTTCTGGTATTTTACATCAGCACCACTTTGACTGACTAATATGGTACCCAACTCATTCTGCTATTTCCTAGCCTACATTATTTTATTAAATATCAAAAAATGGAATAGTGCCTCTAGAATTTTTCTGAGAACATATTTCCTCTCATAATATATGTTACATTTATGAAAATGACATGACGTTCATTCAATTCTGATTTTGAACCAAACTAAGATCATTCAGTAAATATGGGAGATTAGACAAAATACCAAGTTTAATTGTTGCAAAAGCTTCCTACAGTCAGATCTCGGTTGTGCATTTTATCAATACCAGAGGCATTTTTAGAGATAAATATTCATAAACCACTTACTAAGTTTGCAGCATTACATAAAATGAGAATCAGGGATCTGAAAGGTTATTGCTATTGGATTGCCTCTACTCCTGAATGTTGAGGTAAGAAACCTAAGTAGATGCAGAAACAGCAGGTAGAGCACACTCACACCAAGCCTTGAATAACAGAGTCCAGGGTGGCATTATGACTCTAAGAACTTTCGCCTTTGTGGTTTGTTTCCTGTATCACAAACAAAGCAAAGCCATATATATATTTGAAATTATATATTACATTTGTGTTGGAATAGAGATAAATATAACCTGGGTTGGATCATCTTCAAGTATTTTCTTCTGAATTTTAAAAGCAGTTATAACATTTTCATGATTCCCTAAAAGTATCATGGGCCCTAGACTGTGTCTACTGTGTCTAATGGATACGTCAGCCCTGATATTATCTCATGTACTCATAGAGTAACTGCAATCCAAGTAAACTTACAAAGAGCTTCTCTCATGTGCTCCGTCTTAAAACTCCTCTAACAGAGGCTAGAAAATTGACCACTTTTAAAAAGTATTAAACTGACAATTAGAAAATTGAAAGTTCATCCAATGAGAGAAGTGAGATATTTTTCTTTATTGAGATATAATTCTATTTTTCCTTTACTGAGATATAATTCACATAACATGAAATTCACCAATTTAAAAGCACAATTCATAAGTATTTTATGAATATAAGTATTTTAGTATAATCAGAGTTGTGCATCCATCACTAAAATAAATTTTAGGACATTTTCATTACCTTGATGAGAAACCCCACTCCTCTTAGCGACTTTCCCCCATCTATCCTGCCTGTCCCACCTGTCCCAGTCCCAGGCAAAAATCTATAGACTTATTCTCTATATTTAATATAAACGGACTCCTACAACATGTGGCCCTTTTTTTCTTGCTTATTTTAATTAGCATAATGTTTTCAAGATCCATTCATTTTCTAGCGTATATTAGTAGTTCATTTCTTTTTATTTCCAAATATTATTCTATTGCATGGATACCCCACATTTGATTTATCCATTCATTAGTTGATTGACATTTGCATTGTTTATCATTTGGGGCTATTATGAAGAAGACTTCGAGGTATATTCTTGTAAAAGGATTTGTATGGACATATGTTTCCACTTCCCTTGGGTATATAGAGATGGTTGTTAAAGAGAAATATCTAGTGCCCTACACCAATCAGTGGTAATGCAAGCTCTGTTACTATAAGGTAACAACTATGAGGAGTACCCATCTGATGCAAAACATTAGCTGGATATTCATTGCAGCCATTCCATCTCCCAACCACTCCCTTGCACACACACACTCATATACAAACACATGAACAACTGCTAACACCAAATGCATTAGGTTCATTTTATCTTTGTCACCAGTGACAACTCTCCTCAAGATAGCCATAACACATAAAGATTTAAATGATTAAAATTAATTTAGTAAAATAGTGTAGAGATTACTGGTTTTCATCTAATGTTTCCTCATTACAAATTAGTAACATTTTCAGCTTGACAAATGGGTGCAAACAATAAAGACTGTATTTTCCAAGCTCTCTTGTAGCATTTTTGGTCTTATTACTGATAGCAACCATTAGATTGTGAGCAACTTCTAGAATGAAACTCCTTGCCCCTTCCTCTGTCTCTAACTCAGATATGGTGGAAATACATGTACAAGAGAAAAGTCTTAGAGATAATGGTGTAAGAAATAGATGGAGCAGAGTCAACATCCTAGTCCACACTTTTACATAATAAAGGGCTTCGATCTTCTACAAAGATACACAGGTAACTGACAAATTGTGCAGTACATTTTGGACACGTTCTTGATCTTAGTCCACATTCTGGTGGAAATGGACCCACTGTATATAGGATATTCTAAAGACATTACCTCAGTTACAGTGTGGCCCAATTGAATCAGGTTGGGTTTAACATGGATTACTAGAATCATTTATAAGCAGTATGAAAATCAGACCATAGAGTAAGCCAGGGCAAGGAGCCAAAAGTCAACTATCCAAAAGAGAAAGGACAAAACATGGTCATGTAAGAGAAAAGCCAAGGACCAAGTATCTCTGGCAGCCAGCTCCAAAATGCCACAATCTTCAGGGAGAAAACACAACTTACTGACACCTTTTTTCCCCTTCTCCTAACTTCAAAATTGTGAGCCAATCAATTCCTATTGTTTAAGCTAGCCCATTATACTTTATTCATTTCAGAGCTTGGAAACTAAGGCAATATTAAAATGGCCTCAAGTCAAACATGACATCTACTCATACACAGGTTTTAGAATGTTTGTTCTTCACAATGGTCAAATCTGAAGGTTTTTTTTTGTTGTTTTTTTTTAAGGAGATACTTGCTAAACCAAGGACCTTATGCATAGGTAGCAGGTGCTCAACCACTGACTACAATGGCTCCCCCGAATTTGTTTTAATGTCACATATCACCATTTTCCCTGGTCAGAGTATCCTGCAAATTAATTATTTGCCATAGACTGTAGTCTTTCACATTTTTGACCATATCTTCCTTCACTTAGTAGCTCATATTTCTGATATTTTCCAGGGCTGCATCACAAAGAATGGGGAAGGAAACAAGGGGAAAAATAGTTTTCACGCGGGGGCCACGCCCGTGCTTTGCTGGGTCTGGCAGCTTCACGTGACCTACGGTGAGGTCCGGGGCAGCCAAGTGCGCTGGGGAAGCAGTGGCTGCGGCAAAGGCCGACGCGGAAGATAAGGCTGCCCTTTTTGACCCCGCAGTAAAGAG
>PVKH010042183.1:0-10846 GCA_004027955.1 Chaetophractus vellerosus
GGGCTTTGGGGATGATGAATGGCCATTAACTCAGATAAGTTAACAAGGAATAACATCAAGATCTCACTGGAACTATGATGTTAAATTCACATGGCCAAGGATATCCTTTGTACCAAGTTTATCAGGACTGCAGGAATTCTGGAATTCCTCATGCTTTCTCTTTTCCCCCAAACTATTTCTTTTTCATTTTCACTCATTGTAAATTCATCCAAACAATACCACATTGTAACAATTAAAACTCAAAGTTTTCCCATCACACAAATCACTTTCCAGAAATAATCATCATTAATAGCTTGGCATCCATCCTTTCAGATATTCTTTGGTGGCTCTTTATACATTCAAATAACGGTATTTATTTCCTGAAAATAAGGAAAACACTGAGTGAAGAACAACAGAGTCAACTGAGTTTTTGAAGAGTCAAATGAGTTTCTGATTAGAATTTTTTAAAAATGGAGAGTGGAGATTATGGTATTAAAAGTGGATATAAAAGAGTCATAATTTCGAGAGAAAAACAGACTTTCTGAGTCCAAAGTCTGGCTTTGAATATTAAGAGTCAAGGAGGCTAGAGGTTGTAGAGCAAAGCATTTATACCATTAGCTGTACAGTAGGAGAAATGCATGAGAATGTAAAAGCAATTTCCTGGAATAGATTAGATAGAGATGCTACCAGTTGTGGGCGGAATGAGAATTGAGAAAAGAAAGCAGGAGAGCTGGGCGTTAATGATAATCTTTGAGAGGGCTCTGAACTCTTCCCACCTATGCTGGAATTGGGAGTGGGAATGGGGACTCAACTGATTTCTCTGATCATATAAGATGCTACTGGTGTCCCACCCAGGTGCCCTTCTCCAGCCCCCACCCTACCCCACAGCTGCTCTGAGACTCATAACTACTGTCTGAAAATTGCCTTCAGCTGATGAGAACTGCCTCTTCTGGAAATGCCTGGGATATTATTAACACACACCCCTGTACCTGCCTCCCAGTACTGAGGACTCACCCGGGGATACAAAGCTGGATGCCCTTGTCTCAAGGTGAAACTGTGGCACCATTCACTTTCCACAGCAACTCTTAGGATCACAGTAAGGCAAAACTTCAGCTGAAATCACAGATTGATCAATTGATTGAATGGATTTATTTTATTTGCTTTAGGTCTTTTTCTCGTCCTTCCTTCTTCCCTCCCTCCCTTCTCTGTTTTTCCTGAGAACACTCCCTCACTAAATCACATGCATCTGAACCCCTGAGACAGCACTTCATTCTGATTTCCATGTGGGTCCACGGAAGGAAATATAAGCCGGAGAAACTTATATCCAACTCCCCATCCTTCAAATGCAGATAAGGGAGGAATAAGGGGGGGTGGGGGAATCCTAAATTAGCTGGATATTTAGCTAAGGGAGATGGAATTTAAACCAAAGTGACTGAGTTTACTTTGAGCAAGATGGTTTTCTGATAACACTACAGTGAGCAAAAATTAAATTCAGTTGTGGAGAAACAGTTAATTTTTTGTATTTATAATGTATAAGTTATGCAGCCTGCTTTATTCATGAAAAGGTTTTGGAGGTCTTTCCTTACTAATGGATCATGGCATTACAAGGCATGAAGAGAACATAATTTATTTAGCCCTTGCCTCACTGAAGGCACTTAGGCTGTGCCTTATATCTAAATCTATTGTACTTTCCCATACAAAGGGAACCACATAAATGTCCCTGCTACTCACAGGCTCCCACACTGTGGGAGGTGGCGTGGGGTGGGTTGATGGGGACTTGGTCCCAACACAAACTCATCCATTAGTAATAGCTGGGCTACAGGAGTTGCCGAGCCAGCATCTCCCTGTCAAATGCGTTCCTATCGCTCTAACTCTCTGACGTTTTGAGTAAGAACATGTGTTTAAAATCAGAGAGCTGCTCTAATTTATGAAAATCCACTTCTCCGGCTCTGGTCGAAAATGCATGAAAGATAATCTTACATATCTGCATCAAACGGTCCTTCTTCTTTCTTTATGAAATCTCTTGCTCATCTTCAGGTGAAAAATTTTGATTGTTTTTTTTTTATTGGTGTGGAAAACAGAAAAGAGAGACATGTTTTCCATGCTGTCAGGTTTCATAGCTCGTAGTTGCATCAGTCAGTCATAGAAACAAACATCTTTAAACTCCTTCCTGCATATTTATATCCATGCAAAAACAAATATAAGTCAAATAAGTGGCTTCCTGGGCCCAGGTTAAGTGAATTACCTGGCATCGACAGCTTTCCAAATATTGGTAAAATTCCACTAGATTCTCAACTCCATTAAAGGTTTTGTCTGGGTGTCCTTTGTGCCTTAGTGATGATGAGTAATTAGGAAAACACTTGAGTGGGCCTGAAAAATTGTCAGGAGTTTCAGTACTATCCCTCAACATACTCTGGGGCATCAGTAGCTTTTCGGGGAAACGAGGGCAATCTTTGCTTTTGGCTTCAGTTTGTTAGTTTTTCTATAGTTCTGTTTGTAAATAATTCAGGGGGACAGAGCTTGTAGAGAAGAGACTGATGGGCTCTTGTGTATCCACCAATCAACGTAAGCTATAAAGTGTTGCAGCCATCCCTCATCCTATTTCCTTATGCTTTCTTTTTCCCAAAGTAGCTACTAGCCTGTGATGTTTATCATTCCTACTCTTTTTAAAATGTTTTCTGCCTCTGTACGCATTGATAAATAACATAGAATTCTATTTTGTGCTTTTAAACTTAAGTGGTAACCGCCTGTGCTGTTTTCCTTCAACATTATGATTTTGTGAATTTTTTTCACATTTCTAGATCTAGCATTAGTTCATCCATTTCCACTTCTGTACAGTATTTCATCATGATTCCCTATAATTTATTTATCCCTACTCTTCCCCCAAACACCAGAGAAGACGGGTCTTGTCAGGTAGTATCTAGGGTCTTCAAGACTCAACACACGGCGGGAGCAGGTGTAGCTCAGTGGTGGAGCATCTGCGCCCACATACGAGGTTCTGGGGTCAATCTCCGGTACCTCCCCCACCCCGAAAAGAAGAGTAAACATGCAGGGCATGCAAAAATATCCGGGTTCCAAAAGAATTTGGCTTTGGCATAGGCGGTTATATAAAAATAAACCTATTTGAGTGACATTTTGTCAAACCAAACAGTTATCTACAGATCTGGCATCAATGGCAGCTATTATTTATCATGACTCTAAGGAAGAAATAATTATATTTATAAGTAATAGTGGTGTATGAAGCCCTTTTTTCCCCTAAGAACCCAGAGTGTTTCTGAAATAAAGCATCAGATAGACAAATCCCAATAAAAAATGTTTCCTCCCTCATCACTGGAGAAGAATCAAGAGGGTAGTGTATCAAGAAAAGACTCTAGAGAGAAAAAAAAATGGCGAATGTTCTGAACATACGGTACCCAGGGGTTGATCGTTTTCAAAAATGGCCTTGCTGTGATGACAATTGGCAGGAGACCTTCCAGGATGATTACACCATACTTCCTAATACGTCCTTCCTTCTTTCATAGTCCAGTCTAACTGACAGTAAGCAAAAGGAGCTCATTCCATCCTACCCACCCTGTCACTAAAAAGCCCCACAAAATTTAAAGACTGTTGACTCTTATTTACCCAAGTCATTAACCACATTGCTATATCAGCTGGTTTTAAAATGATGTCTTTGGATGCATTCTTTTATTTCAGAAAGACTATATTCTGTGAATCTGAATAATGCCATTCAGGTTTTTTTGGGGGAAAGTTCCACAATAATGAATGAATATAAATGTTTATAAAAATAACCAGAGGTTTATTTCCTAAATTAATGAATACACTTCAATAATAAAAATGCCAGGAATTTTAGATAACATAAAATAGGTGGAGGAAAAGTCTATTGCATGTCTGGGGAAATCTGCAGTGTGTTTCTCATGAGAAAAACAACAGAATATGGATTTTGGCTTCCCTCCTCTTTATTCTTCACAGGGATGCAATTTCTTTCTTCACCCCAAAGACCTTTCTCCACTTTGATGTTCTTGTGCCTGGCCTTAGCTTTCCCTAAGGAAGGATGGCCCCGGGCCTGGCGGATTCTATTTCCCATCCGGCGGCAGCATCTGCCTTTTTCCTTGAAGCAGCAGTGAGACTGGGGCAGGAGAGGGACGGGGAAGAGAGACCATAGGTCAGATTCATCTCCACCCGACACAGCTCAAGCCTTTCCTTTCACTGCACAGGCAAATCACTCCTTTTGAACCTGGAGCTGAAAGAAAATATATGTAAGGAATATGCCGAGTTTCAAAGCATTGCTTTGCCCCATGTGACATTTCCTCTCAGGGATGAATGACATTCATCGACTCACTCACAAAGGAATCCCATGTCACTTTTCATGCAGTAATTTTTTTATTAGTTGTTTCTGTTTGATCTCCTCTGCCATGCTGCAGTAGCATCAGAAGGACACACTTCTGCCCATAAAGATGTTGCTGATCCCATATAGTGAATCAAGAGATGTGGATTCAAACTGCATCACGAGTGCAAAATTAGTGTGCAGAATGCATATGACTGTTATTTGTGATCCTGTTTTTTTAATGTTAACTGTGCCCCAAATCCACACTCATCCATTTTTGACCCCAAGATCTCTTAGTGTAGCACATCGTATATTAATATGTATCATAGTTACAGCAGTAAAAACGCTATCAGCTAACACAGTGATCATTTTGCATGTACAAAGCATAGTACTATGTGTGTCATGTACATTCCCTTTTGTAATACGTGCAATAACCCTAAAAGGTGAATACTGTTATGATGCTTCTTTTATAGGTAAATAAACTGAACTAAAGAGATGAACTTGCCCAAGTTTCCCTGGTTTGTACACAGTGAAGTAGAAGTTGACACCACGTCTTTCTGAGCCCCAGCCTCAGGTTCTGAAATGTTAATTTATATCACCCCCAATGACTTACTGAATTTCCTCAGGGCAACTCAAAGAAGGTCTATGTAAGCAGACTCTCCTAATGGTGTCCAAGGAGGATATGGTCACAATCTGTTCTGATATGTGCAAATTCTCCTTTAGTCCTTAATCAAAAATGATTGATTTCAGGTCAGATGTTAAGGCAAAAGCAGAGGAAAACTAAAGGAGCCTGCCATGTCACTAACGATATCAACTAGATCTCTTTGGCCTTGGTCAGCTCAGTGCTTCTCAAACATTAGCCCATGTAAGAATTAGCTGGAAGACTCATCAAAACACAGATTCCTGGGCCTCATCCTCAGAGATTCTGATTCATTTGGTCCAGGGCAGGGCCTAACAATCTGAATTTCTCTTCAGCTGCCAGGTGCTGCTGCTACTGCTGACCTGTGACTTCACTTTGAGTAGCACAGGTCTGTTGACAGCTGCTATCCATAAGCTCAGTTGTATCAAAGTCAGAGGGCCTACACAATTAGCGGCCCACTGGAGCACTTGCTTGAAATGCAGGCTGCAGCATGCCAACAGCAGAGATCCTTATTCATCTGTTAGTCTGTAGGCCCCTCTTTGAGAATCATTGCTAAGCTCGGAAACAGTAAGAAGCCGCAATGGATGTTTGGAGCCTTCCCGCCTTTTGTTAATGAGAGTCTGGAAAATGTCTGAGATTTGCTCATTTACTATCCCATGAGTTTATAAGAGTTTAGTCCTCTGGGCGCCTCCTTGCATCAGGTTGTAACCCCATTTCATGACTCAATAAATATTTGCTTCATGCCTTGGTACACCAGACATTGATCGAATTGTGGACAGCACAGAAAAGAACAAAAGAGAAAATGCCCATACTCATGTCAACTTAGGATTCTCTTCCCACCTTTCCCTGGGGTAGATTCTACTTTAAGATCTTTACCTGATATCACTGGGATGCCGTACAACATGATATAGATATCCTCATTTGAGGGCAAGGACGGTTCCTGCCTAAAAGTCCCATTCTCATCTCCATCTCTCATCCAAAGGATGACCCATTGGAATCAGAGCAATCAGACCTCCTTGGGCATGACTCGTTGGCATGCTGGAACCTCAGATGGTAACCACCTCCTCGTAAAAGGTTAATTTCACTCATTCAGCATCCAATCACCAGTCATTCCTGTCATGGGCTGTGCCAGCTATGGCAATTTCATATCCCACAACCATCTTGCCTCACTCTTCAGATTCCTAATGAGGTAGAACTGATTCCATTTCCATCAGCAAGCTTTTGAGGAGAATATTAGGGGCCAGTGACTTAGGGAAGCAGTGTGGAGGAATGGAAAGGAATTAGGCTTTAGAGAGTCGTAACTACCATCCCAGCTCTACCACTTCATGATAGTACACAGGTTTAACATCTCTGAGACCCAATTTCCTCATCCAGCTGAACTGCTGTGATCATTAATGAAATCAAGTTGGTTAAGTCCCTGACACAGTTCCTGCCATAAAGCAGGGAACTGAAAATGGCTGGTCCCCATGAGAGACTGTTTGCAAAAGTGGTCTCACTTCACCCTCCCTGTAACCACACCCCTGTGCAAGATGCTCTGTGCTTCCTCCATTGAGATGCCAAACTTCTCCAACTCTTGAATTTGGCTTGGTCAGAGACTTGCTTTGGCCAAAGGAATGTGGCAACTGGGAAGGTGAGCCAGTTCTGAGCCTTGGCCTCATGAACCCACAGGAGAAGCCTTGTGGGTTTCTCCTTACTCTCTTGGACCCCTGCCCAGTTGCAATATGAATAAGCCCAAGCTATCCTGTTGGATGAGGAGACACATCATGGAACAGAGCTGAGTCGGCCCAGTTGTCTTAGTTATGTATTCGTATATGTAAATGATCCCAGGCCAAATAAGCATATCTACCTAGCTGACCCATGGCTAACAACAGAGGTATAAACAAGCCCATTTGAGATCAGCCAGTGAGGCCCCTATCAGCAAAACCACCAAGCTGACCTATGGACTCCTGAAAAATAATGAAATGTTATTGTTTTAAGTGACTAAGTTTTGGGGTGGTTTGTAATGCAGCATCATTGCAGCAATAGATAAATTGCAGTCCTTTCCCTCAATGCTTTTAACTATTTTGCTCAATATTATCCATCAAAAAAAAAGCAAAATTAAAATCTTCTGCATCAACTTTAACTCCTTTCTCTTCCCACAACCCAACAGATTCACAAGGCTAATTAGTTACCAATCCATGATGTTTTCACTACATGTTCCCAATACCTTCAGGTCTCCTGGAAAATCTTCTTCCCAGGAAATTTGCTCTTCCCAGGTATTTTGCCAGCATGTCTGGATACATGAAAAGTCCTCCTAACCCCAGTTTATGTCCGGCCTTAGTGGTGGGTCTAGAGCCCTTTCTGGGTCAAATCTTCAGAGAGCGATGGCAGCCTGATTCCCACTGATGCGTCAAAGGCTGTTGGATACAGTGCTACTCACTGCTCAGCTCCCGTCTCATACAGATAAGTGGGTCTCTGTCCCCTCTCAGCCTATTTCCTCCTCCCCGCCATGCTCAGCAACCTGCTGTCCTGCCTCTGGTCTTTGCTACTGTGTCACCATCTGGTTATAGAAGGTGCTTTACTAATATGTGTTCTATGAGCAAATGAATAAGAACAGGATGAATTAATGCTCTTCACACTGAAACATCTTTCTCCACCTTTCCAATTATTAAAATCACACTACTTTTATTAAGGGCAGGGTAAGTAATAATCACAACACATTATTTGTACCTCTCCAGGAGCATGATAGATATCTGCATTTTTTATCATTAACTGTTTATCTGTCTGACCCTTGGAATAAGGTCTTATTAATATTTGCATCCTACTCCTTCCGTGGTGCCAGAAGAGCAAGTAGTCCATAAAATGTCTCTTGAAATAAATTAGATTTAAATGATGAATGATAGTCTCAGGTGAAAGTCTTGTCTCTCCTAAATCAGAATCATAGTAACTTAATATCTCTTGGTTCTAAGTAAGGAGGAATAAATAGAAGAGGCTACATAGCCTAAATACTCAAGGCCCTACAATCAGCTTCAAGAGCTACTGAAGTGAAAAGAAGGGAAGACGCACCAGTCTGCTAAAGCCAACATAATGTTTATAACAAACTATCTCAAACCCAGTGAGTTACAACATGCATTTATTTCTTTTTCACGTGTCTTCAGGTCTCCTGGAATTTGACTGATCTAGGCTGGTCTCAACCAGGTTTGGATCCAGGTGCAAGATGAGCCCAGGTCTTCTCCATATGGCTTCCATCCTTTTTAGACCAGTGGCTACTGGAGGCAGGTTCTCCTCATGATGGAAGAGAGGGTCATAAGAAGTCAAACTCAACCAAAGAGCATGTTCAAAGCCTCTTCTTACAGCATGTGTACAAATAACTTGTCATTGGCCAAAGCAAGTTATATGGTTAAGCTCAACATCAGAGGGGTGGGGAATTATATGCTACCTATTCTAGTGTGTGGATCTGTAGAGGCACAAAGATGTTGATTAGAAAGAGGGGAATAATGGGGAAGAGTAATACAATGAATGGTAAATACAGGATGTAAAGAGAAGTATTTGGAGTTCACTAGAACTCAGACAAGTATCTTTCATCCCAAGCTACTGCTTCATCACTGAATATACATAAATTCATCATTTATATACATTCTAGGTTACAGCTCATTTGAAAATAAATGTAGAATTATAATTAAATCCATTAATATTATATATTTTAGATGGCAATCCTTGAAATATATTTCAACCCCTTTTTCTTCTGTTCCACTAGAAATGACACTAGTAACTGGAAATAGGTTTGGTGACAGTTTATTATTGAAAGAAAATTCCTGTTCATGAATGAATTTTCTGCTTTAAGAATCGCCTTTGAGATAAAAAATAATCTTTATTTAGTTTAAGTAAAATACATTAGTTAATATACTATAAGTGTAAATAATCTTACAAATGTATAGGCAATATAAATTTGCTATCACTGCAATTCAAAGTCAAAGAAATGTCACATTTCTTTATGTTCTTTCAATCACATTAAATGTAATTCAAGTCTGGAGGCAAATTAAATATTTTTCATCACAACTCCTCACTACCTTGCCATGCTTCAACCCCTCGGCAATGTCTCAAAATGTTGTAGGGATCTCTGGAAGAACAGAACTTCTGGGAAGGACATACTGACTTCCAGGACATGCTGGTAACCCGTAAACTCATTATCTTCCAGATAACGCTGTACCTGAAGTAACAACAACACAGCTCTGCAGTTTTCAAGGCACCTTAGGCTCAGGAATCCTCCAGAAGAATTTCGCCACCCCTTTGCATTCTATCCTTGAGGCAACACGACACACAGCTATTCGCTGTGTGGCCCTGGTGTTTTGGGGGGTGTGGGGGTAGATAAGAGGAGCTCCAGTTACTACTACTACCCACACATTTCCATTTCCATCCTATTCTTGGGGAAAATTCTTTTCCCTCCACTTATTTATGACTCTCCCATTTGAGAAGCACTCATCTCCCTCCTTTGTCTACTCTCTTGGGGGCTCCTTGAATTGAGTTATTGAGTTTAAGCCTTTGAAACCTAAGACAAGAAGAGATTTTCTTCAAGGGGTTTGCTTTTGACTTTAAAACAAAAGCCTCAAGTGAGGCCGGGTAACAGAGGGAAGATGTGTTCTTCCTTCGAACAGGGGAGGTGGGGTGGGGTGGGAGTGGTGGGAATACAGGGTACAAATCACAGCTCATGTTCGCTTTGCTTACTACCTAATAGCGGATTCAAACCACAAATTAATAAATCTTTAGTTATCCTGTCATGAAACTATTTATTTTACTATTATTTTGTGTCGATTTCAGATTGAAATTATTCCATGTGCTTCCATGTCTTCTGTGCCATATTATTTTATTCAGTGGAATTGTTAATTAGGGGACATTATTAATACAGCAACATTCACATTCTTAGTTTATTAGTTAAAAGACAAGTTTCTACTGTCTATTCCCTCTCGTTTTTGGCCTCTTGGCAGTTGCATTCTAAGGGTAGAGTTCAGAAATTAATTTTAGCAGCTTCTGGGAAACTGTACACAGCAAAAACTAGAATGTCAATATCTCACAAGGGGATACCTAACAGCTTTTTAATTTCTTTTAGAATAAACCATTGGGCACTAACAAACGAGAGTGCATATGGATCTTCTTGTTATAACTGGATTTATGGTAGAGGAAGATTTTACTCTTATTCATCCTTAGAACTGCATGCTAAGATTTTTCATCCTTACTCCTTTAATACTTTATTCCAATATATGAAATGCTGGGAAATTTTCTTCCTCAGTCAGAGCAGGACTTAATCTTTTCCCCATGCTATCCTTTGTCAACCACTAGTTAAAATTTATCTAGGACTTACAGTGTAAGAGATTTATATAAGAGCTCAATTAAGGTCTCTACTGTATGCATTTATAACTTCAGTTAGCATCAATGATCCAAATCAATATAAGATGTGTTCCTTATTTCCACCCAATCCCAACCTAACAAAACTGTTGACTAGTGTTTGTAAAATTCATTTGTCCAGGGAAAGATGGTGTTGGAGTAGCTAGGCAGGGCTCAACTCTCTCACAAAAACAATAGAGGAAGGGCAAAAAGCTATCTGAGGGAGCTACACTGGGGATCTGCAGACCAGGAGAGTGCTGTGTGCCATCCAGGAGGGACACCTTCAGGGCAAATAGCCTTGGTAAAACCCTTGGCTCACTGCAGCCAACTGAACTGAGAGGGGAAAAACGGTCCTCCTCCCTGGGAGGAATAGGGGTCTGGAGAAGGGAGGAGAGTGGTTTCTCTTTAATGAGTTTGGCCAGCTGAGCCCACTTTGAATCTTGGATGTAGCCAGCCCAGCAAGTGGTGGTTGTGAGTGACCCATTGTGGGGGAGCTGAAGGGTAAATACTTGTGGTATAGGCACCTAGCAAACTCAGAGAGA
>PVKH010042184.1:0-10859 GCA_004027955.1 Chaetophractus vellerosus
AAGGGATATGACAGGAGTGTAGTGACAGTATTGGGTTGGGCGGTGCAGGTTCAACAGGTGGGTAGATTGGGGAGGGTGGGTTGGAAGGTCCAGGAAACTGGGGGGAGGGTTGGGAGAGGCACCAGGTGAACACTTGGGGATTGGTGGGTAAGTGGTTGAAAGTACAAAGTTGGGGTCCGGCTGTAGGCCAGTGGATAGGGCGCCAGTTCACCACATGGGAGGCCCCGGGTTTGGTTCCCGGGGGCCTCTTCGGGTGGGTAGACCTCCTTGAGAAGGGCAAGCCGCCGTGGGCAGGGCAAAAAAAGCCGCCATGGACAGGGCAAAGCCACCACGGGCAGGGCAAGTCGCCCGCAAACGGAGCAGATCCGCCCGTGAACACAAGCGGAGCCGCCCATGAACGGAAGCAGACCCGCCCGCAAACGGAGCAGAGCCGCCTGCGCGATGACCTGACTCGGCACGTCGCCGCAACGGGGGGAGACAGAGCAGACACAGAAGAATGCAGAGAAAAATGAACACAGCAAGAGCAAGCAGAAAGGGTGGGATATGTAACAAACAAACAAACAAAAAGTTGGGAATGCTCTTATGGCAATAAGACAAGGAAGGGTTACTGGTTTAGGGTGTTGGATGGGGGGGGCATTCGGGACAGGGCGCACCCAGAGCAGACTTCTAGGTAGTGTGTGAGTGATCATTTTGTCAAAATGTGTTGTATTAGTGGGTGGAGACCCACACAATGATGGGAGTTGGACTCTCATCCTGGGGAGAACCAATATGTTCACAAACAGAGGGGTGGGAGTCTCTCAAGGGCATGGGCGGTTCCTAATAGGGGAGCACAAACCAGTGTGTCAAGACCTCAGTGTTGTTGCAAGTAACTATGAATCTTGTCATCTAAGGAGTGAAGCCGGGGTGTCGACATGGACCCTGAGAGGAGGGGGAGGGAGGAATAGAATATATGGAATAGAGGGTATTTAGTGGGCAATGGAAGCATTCTACATGATCTTATAATGATGGACACAGCCCATGTTAAATATCATTAAAATTTATAAAAGTGTACAGTCTAAAAAGTAAACCATAAAGCAAACCATTGACAATGGTTAGTAGCTATGTTTCACTATTTGTATATCAGTTGTAACAAAGGTACCATACACATATAAAAAGGTATTAATACGGGAAGGGGGAAAAGGGGGAGGATGTTGGGTATATGGGAGTCCCCCGTATTCTGTATGTAACTTTATTGTGACCTAAAACTTCTCTGAAAACAAAATGAAAAAAAGTGAGACACTGGGAAATAAATGGAAGAAAATGTCACTGTACATACAGGACATATAACAGTGATGAAAGGCAAAATGTTAAAAAAAATA
Source organism: Chaetophractus vellerosus (assembly GCA_004027955.1). Taxonomy (NCBI): domain Eukaryota; kingdom Metazoa; phylum Chordata; class Mammalia; order Cingulata; family Chlamyphoridae; genus Chaetophractus; species Chaetophractus vellerosus. The sequence goes on from PVKH010042184.1 coordinate 1,359, forward strand.
TGTTTTTAGATATTTTTCATTCTTTTTCAATGGATAAAAGTAAATAAATAAATAAATAAATCCTTAAAAAATATAGGGGAGGAAGATATGGACTATAATTAGTAGTAATACTTTGACGATGCTCTTTAATGATTTGTTAACAAATGTTTCACAACAATGCAATGTGTTTATGGGGGGTGTGATGTGTGGGAGCTCTGTATGATGTTATGCATATTTGTTTTGTAAGTTCATAATGTTTACTGAACACTTATAGTTTATGTATGTTCATGTGTAAATGATACACTTCAATAAATTGTTTAAAAAAAGAGATAGAATGAGGGTTGAGAAGGGGGAGCTGATGCTTAATGTATTTAGAATTATTAATAAGGTTGATTGTAAATGTATGGACATGGATAGGGTTGAGGGTAACACATTATAGTGAGTATAACTATCACTGCAGATATATAAAGGTGACGAGGGCTGACAGGGGTCGTCTAGTAACGTAAATGTCAATTGAAAGAAAGCTAGAGAATAATCTAGGGACTGTATAACATAATGAATTTGGTGGTAGATGATTATCATTAATAGTACAAATACAAGAATGTTTTCCTATGAACTATAACAAATGTACATCACTATTATAAGGTATTAAGAATATGATGGTACATATAGTCTCTAGTTAACAGTAATAATGTAATATATTTGCAGCAATGGCAAAGAAGGTACAATATCAATGCAAAGTGTCAACAATGGGAAGTATAAGGAAGTATGGGATTTTTTCTCTTGAATGAAAACGTTCTAATTAACAGAGGTGATGACAACACAACTCTGTGGTGAATATGACAGACACTGGGTGTACACTTTGAATGGACTGTACAAAGCATGGAACTGTAGAACACAATGAGTCTTGTGGTGGAAGACAGACTGTGGTTAACAATACAAATATGAGAACATTCTCACATGAACTATAACAAACATACAATACTAAACATGGCATTTATAATAGTGTGGTGTAGCCGTTTGATATAATTATGAATTCCAAAAATCAATACTGAATCATGCTTGTAAACTGATCTGTTCATCTGGGCATGATTAGGTTATGATTAGGGCATTAACTGGGCCACATGAGTAGGGTGTCGAACCCCACCCCTCGGTGGGCGTGGTCTCAAGTATAAAAGGCTAGACAAAAGGCAGCAGATTTGAGAGAGATTTGGAGAAGCAGATTTGAGAAGCAGTTCTGATGTTGGAGTGAGCCGTTCGCCCGATAGTCTACAGCTGGCCTTGCGGAGAGACACAAAGCGTAGAAAGCCTCATGGTCTACAGCTGAACTTGTGGAGGAAGGAGAAGCTAAGCCCGGAGAGATATGCAGCCCCAGGAACAGAGGAACCCAAAGGCCTGAGCCCTTGCAGACATCGGCAGCTGTCTTGCTCCAAAACGTGGACCTTGGTATGAGAAGAAACTTATGCTTTGTAGCCTGGTAACTATAAGCTTCTACCCCAAATAAATACCCTTTAGAAAGACCAACCAATTTTTGGTATATTTCAAAAAGCACCCCTGTGGCTGACTAATACAATGATGTACTTGCTTTATGCTTAAAAGAAAGTTGAAATTTGGTTAAAGAAGCATACAGCTCATATGACTGTTTAAAAGTACTATTTTCAGGTATTACAATGAAATAATACATATATTTTCATTCTAATTGATTCCCTACAACTTACCTAAGAAGGTAGGATTTATCTACCTTCAAAACAACAGGTTTTAATTATAATATGTACTTTATCTCCATTTTACTGAATTACCTTAGAATATTATAAAATCAAGGATTTGACTTACTCCATTTAGCAACAGTATTTCCACCTTTAGTAATATGCCACTCAAATACAGCATTTACTTTCTTTACTATTTCATGCCCAATATTCATAAGGCGGCGACCTATTTCCTCAAATACCAAGGTACTTTGAAGTCCTCCACTCTAGCAAAAAAAAAGAAATTTTCATGTTAAAAGTTCTGTAAAAGGAAAAATGATTACAAAATATATGTACAAGTGATTTGTAAAAGAATGACCTGCATGTAAAGAAGCAGCTCACTTAGTTTTTTTTTCATACCACCCTTCTTTTACACTTTCCTTATATTTAATTATGATCATCTAGAACATTAGCCCTCTTTATAAGAGGATTTTACTTTTATCAGAATTCATAAATAATATTTGTAAAGTAAACTAGCATCTGGACAACCTATGTCCTAGTCTAGCTTCAGCAGGAAGATAGTAAATAAATCCAACTTCTCTAATTCTTATTTCTTTATTTATAAAATAGGACTAAATTAGATGAAGCCTGAATTTGTGTCTAGCTCTAAAACTGCCTAAGTTTTTTACCTTAGATTCTTCTTAAGCGATTTTAATCTTCAGGCAGTTGTATAATAATATGGCTATGACAGACTTAATTACAGATCGTGGGCATGAGTCCTCAATATTACAATGAAAGTTAATATTTAAAAAACAGAGAATGTAGACATTTATTTTATGAGAAGTCTCAGCATGTTAATAGATGATTTAACACATACTACATGATATTGTTTTTACATTTGCACACAAATATTTATACAAACTTTTACATCAAGAAAAAGATTCAGGATATCTAAATTCTTTATCTTTCTCTAAAATACTGTTTGCTTAAGATTTCTCATTAAACAACTGATTTAGTTACTTTAATACTAGAAAATTAATTATTTTCCCTTAACAGACATCACAGTCATTTCCTCACTTCCTAAAAATCTACTGGGACGCATAATGTGATGAATCCATTTAAGCTAGAAATTCTTAAATTGAAATCAACAGATGGGCTTCAAGGGGTCCATTAGCTCCCTGACACTGCACACAAAATTTTATGTGTGTGTGTATAAGTAGTTTTCTAAGGAGATGTTGTATTACTTTCATCAGATCAATGGCCTGATCTGGTCAATGACCTCCCAAAAAAGTTTTTTAAAAATTAATAAGTTATCAAATTATTCATTTCATTCCAAGCAGTTGTGAATTTATGTTCTTCAGCTCAAGAATTAAGAATCTTTCACAGTCTTAATTTCCCAAAGTAACGTGAACATTCTTAAAGTGATCTAACTGAAATTCTTGTATATACCAGTTTTTATAACCTACCTCCGAGGGTGCTTTAGTTGAAATGTCAGATGTGGGCACAAGATCCAAATATGCATTTGAGATGACAATATCTCCAGTTCCTTGGATCTTGTAAAGAGTACAAGAGGGGGGAAAAAAGTTCACTCTGATGATACCAATGGAAACACAATTTCATCATGAAATAGTAGAAAGTCATTTAAAAGAAATTTACATTTTTGCCTTACATGAAAAAGAATATAATAATCCAAATTTTAAAAATAATTGAAAGTTAAATGTCAAGATAAATAAACACACAGGCTTACTGATTCAATACAACTGTTATTAACCCTGGCTATAGAATTAACCAGGGCCCTTTTAAAAGATTCCTATGACCAGGACCCAACACTAAACATTCTTATTTAACTGGTCTGGGGTAAAGTCTGAGCACTGGTATTTTGGTGCTTGGGGTTTTGTGCGTGTGTACGTGTTGTTGTCTGTTTGTTTTACATAAGTGTGTCTAATGGACAACCAGGGTGAGAATTGCTGAATTCTTATGAACATAGTAAAAGGCATATCACAATATCCACATGAGGTAAGGGCTACTCAAAGTAAATTTGTTCTGTTAATGTAGAATAAAATTGGCTAGCAACAGACTGTAGCAGTCTTTTTGAAGTAGTAATTCTGGTTCTTACTTCAAATAGGAAATGTATATAGCATAAACTAAATGCTTAAATAGCCATTTATCTAAATAGTAATTAAATGAACTCAAATTCTAATTACTAATTCTTCATCTACAATTATTCCAATATATATTCATCCACTAAAATGATGATATTGCTACAACTGTATAAGATAAATTTCTAAAAATTAAGGTAACATTTATTAAAACTTCAATTTTAACAATCAGGAAGGTCATTCCCCCTTAACTACTTCCCATTATATTTTGGGGGAAAAAAAGATCTTTTAAATAATTTGTTCATTTATTTCAAATTATATACAGAAGAACACCTAGAAAGAGATAATTTATGAACAAAATACACTGTAGTAAATTACCTGCTTGTAACCAAGCCAAAGATTTATTTTTGGAACAATGGTTTAAAATGTTTCCTAAAATACAATAGAAAGAAGGAATGGGGGTGGGGATAGGGAGGGAGTCCTATATATAACTAATAGAATAAGAGTGCTTCTGATACAGGGGTAAAAATAGCAAACATATTGAAAGGAAGTTATGCTTGCTTAGACTTTATCAAAACAGCCAGAATATATTATATTCAGATATCAAATTATTTCTCAGCCCTTTTAGTTTGTATCCATAGAAATTATTTATGTACAAGTTCATTGCTGGTTTTGTGAGAAAATAAAGTCATGGTCCTTAAGCCTTTAGAATTCATAAGCTTATTAAAAAATAAAATGTGTATTCACAAAATAATTAGAAAATGAAAGGGCTTCAGAATATGTGGCATAAACATTAATTGCAAGAGGATCTCAGAGAAAGCTAATCTTTGTGTTTGTGTGGATGGGAAAAGAGGGTTAGTAAGGGACTGCCTCAAATGCAAGGTAGACCCTAAACTGAGACCTGAAAGAAGAAACTGGAAAAGTGGCCTGCAAGGTACACAAAGGGTACACAGGAAATGAAACTGCAGGCCTGTCAACTACATAAAATGAGTTCTGTAAAGTTACCTATTTGTGAAAGAAAACATAATATGGTGAAAACAGTTAGGTCTCTGGGACCCAACCTTTGGAGACTGGCAGACCTGGGTTTCTATCCCAGTTTCACCATTTTCTGTGTGACCAGGAGCAAGTTGTTTAGGAGACCTGAACCTAAATTTTCTTATCTTTAAATGCAGAGTAGTTATGCACATAGTCTGCTCATAGGCACTCAATAAACAGAGCTATTATTACTGGGGGTGGTGTTTAAAGTGCTTAACACAGACCATCTATGTAGTACCAAAAAGTATCAGCCTGGTCAAGCGTGTTAACAAAAATTATTTTTAAAACATTTGAAAATAAAAGGGTGGTTGCATGCCCTTTCAAGTTTTTGCTGGAATAGTTCTAAAAGCCCCGCACCAAAATTATTTAACTCTATAGGGAGTTACGCCTATATTCGGCTTGTTACTTACTACTGATTAGGCCCAGACTCTGACAAGATGTTAATATAAGATGTTACTTTATAGATTTTTGTGTGATTCAGATGCAAATGATTTCTGACCAGAAAATATATGTGGAAAAGATAAACCACAAAGTACATGGTTTTACTGCTCTGTAGGATATTAACTAGTTTTGTCTCTAGCTCAGCAAACATTTTAGAATGCCTTTCCTGTTAGACTATATAAACCTGTTGTTCTATTCTCTTTTGAGCCTGTTTTATCTTCTTCAAAATTTTTCATTAAGGAGTTAAATAAATTTTTGTCATGTGTTCATTCTACATTTGTCTGAAAGACATGCTTTAACTTCTTGAAGATTGTACTTTGAGAAAGACTTGGTTGATTGGTTGAGCCAAAAAGTTATAGCCACTCAGGTTCTCAGAAGAACTGTGCCACTCCTATATAGAAAGGCAGAAATTTAGTTGAGAGTAAAACAAAAAAATAAAAAACAAGGTGCATTCACAGCAATGCAAGATGTTCATAAGGTGGTATATGGGAATCCTGTATTTTATGCATGATTGTTCTGAAAAACACACAACTTCTCTAATAAAGAAAACGAAAAGAGGTGCATTAGATACCTTATTTTCAATTAAAAATTACCATTGATTAAAAACAAAAAAACTTTCTAGATTTTGTTCATACCCATAGTACTAACCAAAGAAATGCAAAGAGGGAACAAATTATGGGGTGTGGTGAAGAGGGAGGCAAAACAAAGTACCTCCAACCCAATCATTCATACCTTGGTTTGAAAATGAATTCTGCTTCCTTCCTTCCACATCTCAGTTTGTAGAGTCTGTCCTGGATACACTGGTTTTGCAAAACGAACCTTTAAAAAAACATGGGTTTGAGGGTTAAAATGATTTAAAATAAAATTCTTCTACTTGTGGGGAAAAAAAATGGGAGGGAAGGACAGCATAACAGAAAGAAAAGAGAAGTTTAAATATATTTATAGTCAGAAAAGTACTAAAAATAAGAATATGGTAAAATTAGAGAAAAGATATAGTTAGTATAAGCAAGCTAATTCGTCTTTCAAAGTAGGGACTCAATAAGTAGTATTTAATCTCAATAAATCAGGAAACAAAGGTAAAATCACATTAAGTAGCTATATAATTAACCACCAGAACCTTAAAGAAACAGTTGAAAGTGGTGTTAATCAAACCTGTGGGGAATGAGGCCTGAGGTTGGTGTTCAGGCAAAATAATTCCACTTTATATTTTGTAACTTTCTACACTATTTTGTTTGTTCTGTTCACATATTATTGGATAATAAAAATAGTTGTAATAAAATTAAAAGCATGATAATCAGTGTTATCAAGGACAAGGCATCAGAAAACGCATTTTCACTGCTACATGAAGCATTAACTGATTAGAGCTTTGACTCTGTTTGACACTGTCTTAAACCTTTTTTTAAGTGTATATCTTTTGATATATATTATGCAAATGTATTGTGTGCACAGATATTTTTCATTATTTACAATGAATAAAAACTTGAAATCAACTTAAAAGTACGAAAACTGAAAACAATACACAGCCATTATATTGATATGGGTGTATATTTATTAGTTTCAAAAACAGCCATTTAACATTTTAAATTAAATTACAAAACAGTAAAAAAAAAAAAAGTAAAGTAAATCTTAAATGTTTAAGGTATATGCTGATAGATGTATAGTCCAAATTAGTTTATAAAACAATCCAATTTATCTTCTAAAGTTGTAACTCTGATATCCTTCATACTACCTGAGTAATAGAGCCATCTGTAGCTGCAAAAATAAAATGTATGGATTTTCAAATTAATTAAATAATAAAAATGTCTACTGTTTCAGTATATCTATTTTAATGAAGTCACTAAAACTACTTTTCTTCTCTAAAGATAAAAATTAAAAGAATATTCAAATAAAATAATAATATACATATACCTTAATTGCCTTGAATTTTGATACATCATTATCTGTAAACTGCTGTAAAACATGCCTGGCAGAAAATCCAAATGTACATAATCCATGTAAAATGGGCTTGTCAAAACCTAAAAAGAAGAGAGATAATTTAGTCTGATATAGGGATCTGTCATGTTTAAGAATCAAGCAGAGTTAATTCAGAATTTTTAAAGTACACTTTTAAACTTTATTAGCATAAATTATACCATTGATTTTAAGAAACATGGAAAATAATACTTCATGGGAAAAAAGTACGAAACAAAGAAAAAAAAACAGGAAAGGAATGTGAGAGATCTGAGAACACAAAGAGTTGGTTTGCTCATCTTTGGTTTAACCACGCATCATCATCCATGGTGCCTTCAATATCCATTTATGTAGTTGATCCCTCCCTAACCTCCCAGTTACTTGATCTCTTCTCCAGTGGCTTTGTCCTCCACGATAACTCAGACATTACCCCCACGGTCCTATCCTAGACTTTGTGACTAGCAGGAGATTCCCATTACCATAATCTGAATTTGAAGTACAACCATTTTCTGAACACTAATTCCAACCTTTGCATATCCTCCACATAAATGTAATTCACAAGGTTATTTTTAAGTGTTATTCAAACTACCAGTCATAAGTAGCAGTATCTTTAAATACATTAATTAAATAATTGAGCTAATATTTTTTTCATAGGTACACATGATTAGCAACTCACCTGCCAGGCTGGCAAAGTTAGGATCAACATGTAAGGGATTCCAGTCTCCACTGAGGCGGTACAAAGCAGCCTGTGGAGAAAGAATAATATAAGTAACTAGTATTCAGTGTTTTGGTTTTTTTTTTTAGAATACATTAATTGAAAAATAGGAAATATGGCCGGTTATTGTACAAGAAATGCATCACAATCTACTTAATTGGGGATGTGATTTAATTAAAAAAACTATTTTCTACAAAGAAAACTAACTATAAATTATATTCTTTTTGTAACACCTGTCACTGAAATCATTGGAAGGGAAAAAAAACTGTCAAATAATAGGAAGGAAAGCCAAGAATTACATCTGGGTATAACACTGCTCCACTGTCTAAGGAGAAAAAGAATCTATTAATCTATTCTCATTAAAATACAATGAACAAAAAGAAAAAGATGATTTAAAAAACATAATGAAGATAAGGTAAATGTTTATCGCTTCATCCAACCAAGCAAAATTTATGCCAGCTTTCTAAATGGAATGTTTTAAATTGAAGCCTATAACAAAACTAGACATATTACATAATACTAACATAATACCAGACATATAAAGATGAGAGGCCTCTAACAAACTTCCATTCTCCCTGTACACTAAACCCTGAGTATCAGCTCATCCTGAAAGAAAAATATGACAGCATGCCATTCAAATTAATTTTCTGCTTAGTACAAATTTTCACATCACGAGTTTACTTAGATAAAGTAGGATTAACAGAAAGATATGAATTACAATAGAGAAAAAGTCACCATCCTTCCCAGCATTTAAATTGTACATTGTTCAAAACTACAGAGTACTTCTCAGTATTCAAGAAGTGAAATTCACAAAATAGCTAAGTAATTTAATGTATGTATTAACTAGACCCTTTTGGGTCTGCCTCAAGAGTTTTTCATTTCTTCATCAACTGTGTTGTTTTCCAAGACTTTGGAATGTTATATAAAGACTAGCCAAATTAGTATACCTGACTTTTTAAAATAATTGATTTTTCATTTCTTAAATTATTGTCCACTTTTTTAAACAAATTTTATTCATAGAAAAGTAAAATTTTCTATAATTAATGGGAAAATTTAATTTCCTTTTTAATATGCTTTGTACAATATAATTAATAAGCTTATTCCCCTCCCTGTCATCCCATACCTATAAATTACTCACTTTTTCAATCACTCAATATTTTTCCCTTTACAAAGTCTACTTAATATAACTAAATAAAATCAACAAATAATTATTGGATACTGGTGACTTGCAAAATTCTGTATAAGATGCTGGAGGTTTACATGAAAATTTTTGAAAACCACTCTTCAAACAATAAAACACTAAATATATATCTATCATCATGATATATACAAATGAAAATAAAAATACATTTCAGGATCTCAAGGGGCAACTGTCAAGCACATGCCTACATAATGGGCTCTGACACCAGACAGACATGACTTCAAATCAGCTCTGGTGTTACTGGGAAAGTTTCTTAACCACTCTAAGTCCCAATGTTTTCATTTAAAAATTTGAGAGATTAATAGGACTCACTTTCATAGAGTAGTTGGAAATATTAAATTGGATAAAACCCACCAAGTATTATCTTTCATAAATACTAAGATCTCAGGGCCGGCC
>PVKH010042185.1:0-10877 GCA_004027955.1 Chaetophractus vellerosus
ATGTATTTCTACGCATTTAGCATCTGTAAGAGATACTTATAAGAGGATGGGATAATATGAAATAAACATATCCGTTCTTTCAATGACCTAAAAAACTTAGTTGAAAATACAAATCAGATTATATATTTAAATGTTGAAAAAACCTGGGTCATATAGGGAGAATTGGGAAAGGCTTTCTTTTGAAGGATATTATTTTAAGACTAATGAGAACAGAGCACAGGTTGTAGGAGAGAAGAAGGGGATTGAGCATAAAGTCAAAGGCGTTCGAAAAGATAGGAAAGCACAATGATCAGTTTTGTTTGTAAGTTGATGAGTCTCACTGGCTTGCATGAGCCCAGGGTGCACTTGAAGAATTAAGATAAAGTGAAAACTATGAAATGTACCTTCTGAAAAGGGTTGGACTTCATATTCAGTTTTTAGATGAGTAAAATAATGAAGGAACTTTTCTGAGATAATAATATTTAGCTTTTACTGAATGCATACTATCCTAACTTACATATTTATCATCTCATTTATTCCTCACAACAACGGTAGGAGGTAGATGTTATTATTATCTACATTTTGAGGAAGAAACAGAGCCTAAGAGAATTTGAATAACTTGCCCAGGGTTACACAGATATTGATATAGGGATTATTCAAACTTGTATAGTTTGACTCCAGGATCTATTCTAAATAACCATTAAGCCATTCTGCCTCTCAAAAGAGTCATTCCAGTAGACTGTTTGATTTTAAAAGGATAATCGGTCATATCCCAATAAAATGAAATCTACTTAAAGCTAAAAGAAAGCTATTTCGTGGAGACTCAACCTCAGGCAGGAGGGAAGAAATGCCACTCCTAATGTTTCCAAATCATCACTGTTGAACTGCTTTGCCTTTTGGCATAGTGGTAGAATACTCATTCATACTCAGAGTTAATGAATTGAAAATAAGCCTTCCCCAGTCCAAACTAAGAATAAATGTAGGATACACACGTGATCTAAAAATTTTCTTGCAAGTAGCATCTATTCTGTTCCCACATTCAGTCATTTGTAAATTAAAGTTTGAAGTGATGATGAAAAATAGCCTGTGAATGGGTACTTTTGTAGGAGAAAGCCTGGATATGATAAAGAATGAGAGTATTCTGGAAGGGACTTCTTGGTTTTTGGTGCTCTAAACTGTTAAACAAGTAAGAGCCTTCTGGCCTTTATATGTTTGGGGGATGCAATCTCAAAGGAATATTAGGGAAATGCAGTACCTAATTCTTACCAATTGCCAGATCTTTAGATGTTTTACTTCAAAGAAGTGAGTGTATTATTTATAAAAGTAGCTATGAGAGTTTATTGTGCTAGGTCACATATTTTTTTTTTTCAGTTAGAATTCTGCTTATTAATTTGGTCTTGTATACCTTTCAAAATAAGACAAGTCACTAGCTCTAGTCCCTTTTCATGATATAATATCTTGATTAAATTTCTATCTTCCTCTGTTTTCATTACTTTATTCCTCAACTACAGTTTTAGTATTTAAAAATTTTACATACCAAAATAGGAATTAGTTTTCTACTGCTGCTATAACAAATTATCACCAGCTTAACAGTTTAAATGAATGCAAATTTATCATCTCACAATTTCTGTAAGTCATAAGTCTGGGTGAGTTCTATCAGGTCCTCTGCTTAGAGTCTAACAATACCAAAATCAAGGTGTCAGCAGATCTGGAGGCCGTCCTACTGGAGGCTCTGGGTAAGAATCTGCTTCAAAACCTATTCAGATTGGTGGCCAAATTCAGTTCCTTGTATTCTTAGGACTGAGTTCCCTATTTCCTTGTTGGTTGTCAGCGGGGTAGGTGGGGTGGGGTGGTGGAGCCAAGTTTTGTAACTAGAAGCTGCCTGCATTAATTCTTATTTCCATGAGATCACCTCTAGAAATAGAGGGCTGAGTCCATTTCATCATTTAAATCTCTCTGACTTCCCCTTCTGCTACATCTCTCTGACTAATGGGAGAAGTAGGCAAATGAACAATATAATTGAAAATGTATAATGGGCTAAACAAGTATACAAAAGATCTGTAAATGTAAAGCAGGAATGATTGACACTATCAGTAACCATCCTCTAATGGACATTTATAGAACACTTTACTAAAAAATGGCAAAATCTACACATTTAGGAAATGTATGTTGAATGTTCACCAAGAAAGACAAGTATTAATAGATTTGGAATTTTGAGTGACATAGCTAAAGCACTATTTGGAAGTAAAACTTTAGAAAACATATGTCAAAGTAATCAGAAAGAAGAACATAATAAGATAAATTACTAAATTAAAAATAGAGAAAGTTAGCAAAGACAGAAGTGATTTCTATTGGCTAATCAATAAATGAGGAAATAATACACAATTTACCAGTATCTATGAATGAAAAGTGGATATCACTAGAGATTACTGAAATAAATGTAACAAATTTGAATCAAAAAATTTCTTTAAAATATGTAGCATAATACACAAGATGAAATAGAAAATCTAAATAGCTCTATATCTATTAAAACTATTGTATTTATAATTTAAAAAAAAACAACTTCCCAACAAGAATCTTCTGGATCATATAGTTTTACTGGTGAATTTGATAAAATATATATGGAAGAAATAATACTAAACATACACAAAATACTTCAGAAGAGAGAGAAGGAAGGAAGCTAGCAAATCCCTCATAGCAAAACCTGACAAAGACATTTAGAAAAATGTACAGACCAATAGCCCTCATGCAAAAATCCTTAGGAGTGAAAAATATCCTTAACAAAAAGCTAGCAAACCAAGTCACCATATATAGATATGATAATATCTCAAAAAATGAGTGGGGTTTATTATAGGCATGCAATATTAGTTTAAATTGTTAGCCAATTAATAAAATTCTCCATTTAACACGATATGGGGGAAATTATATGACTATTTCCATAGCCACAGAAAAGACATTTTAAAAAATTCAGCTACCATTCATGAGGGAAAAACAATTATCAGGAAATTAGGAATAGAAGGGAAGTTCCTCATTCTGATAAAAGGCATCTTGGAAAAATTTTTATAAGAGAATGAAATTCAGACAGACAGAGAAAGCCATGGCAGCAAGAAGTTGAAAGCAAGGAAACCCAGAAGAGTAGGGAGAGACCAGCAGATGCCGCCATGTGCCTTGCCATGTGACAGGGGAGACCAGGATTGCTGGCAGCCAGTCTTCAAGAAGAAAGCATCACCTGATGATGCCCTGATTTGGATATTTTTTCTCAGCTTCAGAACTGTAAACTTGTAAATTAATAAATTCCCATTGTAAATGCCAACGCATTTTATGGTATCTGTTTTCAGCAGCTTAGCAAAATAAAACACGGACCTAAGCATATGCCTAATAAATTTAGTCAGAACATAGGCTTCAATAATCCAAGGCCTTTCCAAATTAACTAATAGTTATTTCATAGTTACTTTCTCAAGTTTTCATTTGTTGATATAGTGCTAAATAGGCCAGTCAGATTCTACATTAAATCTGACATAAGAAAACTGTTTTTCCTGGGTTGAAATCCACTGGAATCAATTATCTAGTTAAATGGCAAAATGATCAATTAAAAGCTCTGAACATGGTAAATGAGCTTTAACTTCTCCCAGCATTAATCTGTCCAGCATTTCTATTTTCTATAAAAATAGAGAATGTAAAGTAAAATAATGAAAGGAATATCAGGTGCTTGATAGTCTTTTAAATACCTAAAAATATGAATTAACTTCTTAACTTAAATATTTAAGTTGTGTATTAGACCAGTGATTGCCATTGACATTCAGTAAGATACTACTATCAAATAAATTCCAATGCAAAAGGAAGTATGCATCAGCATCTTCTTCATAGGATTATTAACTTAAAATGGAAGTGTTCAATGAGAGTTTTGATCACTTTATTCATAAAAAATTCATCAATAAAACACTGCCTACCAGTTATTGGATACATAAAAGAAGAGAGGAATATTTATTAATTACCAGGCAAATATATATTTTAAGTCTTTATTAGAAAGAAAATTAAAGAAAGGAAAGAAGAATTAAAGAGAAAAAGAAAAATATCTTTTCTTTTATAATTTTATATCTCTATGTGACCTTAAGGACATTAGTTTGTGATCTTATATAAGATTATTTTAATAGCCTGGAATAGTTTTTCTATTGCTGTATAATACATTACCATGGATTGAGTGGCTTAAAACAACACCCATTTGTTATCTCAGTTTTGATGGTCAGGAGCCCAGGCAAAGCTTAAGCTGGGTTCTTTGCTAAAGGTACCACAAAGTTACAATCATGGTGTTGGCCAGGGCTGTAGTCTAATAGTCTAATCCGAGGCTCAGCAGTCTCTTCTAAGCTCCTTCAAGATGTTGGCAGGATTCTGTTCCTTGCACCTTTAAGACTTAGAGAGACCCTCAGTTCCTAGAGGCCACCACTCTCCATAGGCAGTTCACAAAATGTCTGTTTGTTTCTTCCTTCAGCACATAGAGTGTGTTCTCTGAACTCCCAGTCCCTTTTGAAGGCTCACCTAATTTATTCAGGCCTACCCAAGATAATCTCTTTTTGATTAACCTACTCAACTGACTAGGAACCTTAATTACATTTGCAAATTCCTTTCAGCTTTGCCATATAACCTAATCACAGGTGATATCTATCATATTCACAGGTCCTGGCCATACTCAAAGGGAGAGGAGTATACAGGGATGTATACCAGGGGGTAGTATTTGGGGCCATTTTAGAATTCTGCCTACTACAGAGACTATTTTGCCATGTACCAAATGACAAGTCCCCAGTTTTTTACATTATATCTTTTGGGGTATATTTGTGATGGAGAAACTTGCATATACACAAAGCATCTTGACTTTTGCGGATGTGCTGGCCTACTGGGCAGATGCTATGTTCAGATTACTTGATATCAGTTGTACTGTCTTTGACCTCTACCCTCATCTGCTGTCACTACTTCTCAGAGTTCCTTTATGACCTCTCCTGATTTTCATGTCTTACCTTTCTCTTGTCTCTTGCCTCTTGCCTATAGGAACTTCCCTTAGCCTTCTCATCACCTCCTCTCTTAGAGTAAAATTCCAGAGATAAGGAAGTTCAGGTGATAGTTTGTGGTAGGTAGAGTTCATGGGCAACAAAAATATTTCCCCAAATCTATTCCTTCTTTGCCTGCTTCCACTACATTGCAGGGGAAAGCACAAATTTATTTTCCCTATTGCTTGAGAAGCTAGTACTAATCCTGCAATCCAAGTATATTCAATGAAAATTCAAAGGAAGTCTGCTAAAAGGCTTTTTGGGAAAGAATCTTCTCTCTTTAATGAGTAGAAATGTTCGTTTCCCTCTAAATCCCACCTCACAATCCTCTTCTGTCTTTCTGCCTTTCATTGCAGTCCTGATACCATAAATCGCTGTAAAGAACTTGAGACGGTGGGATGAAAAGCATGAGGAAACATAGCCAATAAATCTAGCAGAGCATGTGGAAGGAAACGGACAAGGTCCTTTATGATACTGTTGGACAACCACTCATACCAAATATTTACAAGGTCCTTTTAGTTCTAGAATCCAGCCTCTATGGGGAAGATTTCTCTAACAGAAAGAGTTGAGCACCTAGTATGGTCCTTTCAGGTTTTAAGTTTTTGCACATTGCACTCTATTTTCTGGAATGGGACTTACTAAATAAAGTTCGTTCAGTGGGTGGGAGATGCCAGTACAGTTCTACATTTTACTGGGAACCAGTCCTTACTTCCAGCCTGCAAGCTCTGATCCCTTTGTCTGTTCCATGAAACTGTACTCCTCCTTCTTGTTATGGAAGATTACTCTCTTGAGGATCTGTCATTTTTCCATCCAGACTGATATCAGATATGCCAATATAATTCTGAGCCTTTAGAATATAGTTTAAGTTCTTTCCATTGGAATCATAGGTCCCAGATGATTCATGAAGTATGATTATATATCTATTGATTTTCCCAATGACTTATGATAATTAATGAGACTATTTTCTGATTAGAGTATAAGAATTTATTTTCTGACAATATCAACTAATGGCAAATGTCAAATTTTCAAAATAATTGCCCCACAAAGATAAGCATTTATAACATTTACTCAACAGTTTCCAAGGCAGACATTTACTTGATTAGGAAAATGCAAATCACATCTGCATTATAGGTAGATTGTTTTCTAAAATGAATGCCTGCATTGCCTGAGAGTTGAATTAAATGTCAAGAAGGAAGTATAATACAAATATTTTAAAATATAAAAGACACTCATCAAATGTGCAGTTATACATTTATTGGTGTAGATGGGTATTTTTAACTTACAATCTGATCAAAAGTGGAAGAAATTAATATAAATTACTAAGAAATAATGAGAAGACTGCCTGGTGATTTTAATTGAAGAGAGAATATGAATCAATTTTATCTGAAAAATGGCAATACCAATAATAGAAAAGTAGCATCACAAAAGGATATCATGTTTTCTGATTTCAAGGAGATTGTGATACAGGAATTTATTGGCTCACTGTTTCGGAGGCTGGAAGGCTTGCTTCTTCTTGGGGGTGGTATCTTCTAGCTGACCAGCAGTCATGAGAGCCTTGCTTTTCCATCACATGGCAATATACATGGTAGCAGCATCTCATTCCTTTTTCCTTCCATGTTCCATTGACTTCCAGCTTCTAGCTGCTCCCTGTGGCTTCTCTTTCCATGCCCAATTTCCTTTGCTTATAAGGACTTCAGCCATATTGGATTAAGGCTCACCCTCATTGAGTTTGGGCACACCTGAACTACTAAAATCTTCAAAAGCCCTGTTTACAAATGGGTTTATACCCACAGGACCAGGGGTTGAGACCTGAACACGTCTTTTGTCAGGGGCATGATTCAAACCCCAACACAATATATTTATTTGAAAACTTATAAATTACTTTTCTCCAAGTGTTTTCCAAATATTTTTAGACATCCTCTTAGGGTTTATATATAAAATGTTAATTTTGAACTATCAGTTTTCTGGGAGAATATGTCTTTGAAGTATTTTGGCCTATTTTAAGACTGCATTAAGCTGTGCTTTGGTACTAAAGGAAGAAAAGGGAAGGGAAGAGGAAAGAAAAGGGAAGGAAAAGGAGAGGAAAGGGAGGATAAGAGAAAGAACACAATTAAATGTGACTATACCATGTGCTCTGCAGAGTGTGGAGGTACTGGGACTTTCATTGACTATACTTGGTAATGTAAAATGAGACAACTGTTTTGGATGACAGTTTGGCAATTTCTTCTAAAGTTGAATACATGTGCTATATGATCCAGCCATTCCACTCCAAATTGTTTACCCAGAAGAAATTAAAGCAGAAATCCCTAAAAAACTCAAATCATCATAGCAGCTTTATGTGGAATATTCCCAAACTGGAAACAGTCCAATTGCCCATCAATAGCAAATACTTAACACATGTGTTATATGTATACATTGCAATAATACTCACCAATGAAAAGTAATGAACTATTGATACAGGCAACAATGTGGATGAATCTCAAAATGATGCTGAGTGAAAGAAGCAAGAAAAAAAAGAACACATGCCATCTGATTCAATTTACATAAAATGTAGAAAATGCAAACTAATTTATACTGACAGAAATCAGATCAGTGACTGCACTGGACTGGGGAAAAGGGATAGGAAACAGAGATTATGATGAGACATGAAGAAACTCTTGAAGGTGGTGAGTATGTTCATTATCTTGATTGTGGTGATGGCTTTACATGTGTGTTGTAGTCATGTTGTACATTTTGAATATGAAGAGCTTATAGGACATCATTTATACCTCAAAAAACTATGGCAACTTTATATTAAAGAAAACGAGCCAGAGGAATAGTCTCTTTCATATAGTTATTCTGAAATTTCTTTTCCAAGCATTGTAGTTAAGCAATATAATATGACTATAGACTATAAACAAATATTAGTTCCTACTCTACTTATTTATGGAAAGTTTCTCTAGAATAATTTGTATGATACCCATTCACATAAACTGAAGTTTGAAAGTAGCATATTAATTTTCCTATATTATATTGCTTTAACTCAGTAATTTTCAACATAAATTAATCATCACATTTTCTTCAGAGTTATTTCTCTGGGTAAAATTTAACCAACCCAGGGGAGCAGCTGTGGCTCAAGCAGTTAAGCACTTGCTTCCTACATGGGAGGTCCTGGGTTTGGTTCCCGGTGCCTCCTCAAAACAAAACAACAACAACAACAAAAAAAACAGCAAGCAAACAAATGAAAAAAAAAAAAAAAAACCAACTCAAGGGAGCTGATGTGGCTCAGTGGTTGAGTGCTGGCTTCCCACACACAAGATCCCAGCTCAATCTCTGGCCCTGGTACCTCAAAATAATAATAATAATAATAATAATAATAATAATAATAAAAAACCTGACTCTAAAATTTAACCAACCCAAATCATATTTGAGTGCAATCTTTCCATTATGAAAATCAGATCTAAATATTTGTTATTTGCATTTAAAACAATTATTTTAATAAAGGCTCTTTCATAAGCACTTTGAAAATTAGTTCTCTAAAGACTTCTGTTCATGTAAGTTTCTTTCCTGTGCTTTAGATAAAGTTTATTGTATAATGGTGTGATTTAAAGAGCAAAATGCAAGTGACCCACATACCTTATCATTAAAAATATGCACTTTTTTTTTCCTTTGGCCATAGTAAACACGTGCTTAAATCCATAGAAAAGTGGTCAAATAAATACAATTCAATGAATTTACTGAATAAACAAAATTTCTTAGCCATTGCTTTGGCTTCCAGGTTAACTATTGATATTAAATAGGAATAAGATCATTATTTTAAATGGACAAATGCTTGTTATACTCTGAACCTTTCATAAGAGAAGTTTTTTTCCTATGCCCATAGGAGCTTGCAGTGAACAATTTCAGTTTCCATTTCTCCTCAAGTTTAGAGGAATGGTTCATTTGATTGGTTGGATCTTGATTTCTTTACAGGCATGTTTTATGAACATACAGAGTATCTCTGTCTCAATAGCATGTCGCTTTTCCCTGGTTCCTATTTGACCTTTCTGCTCTAGTTTATCAGATTATCTTCTGGAGTCTGTCACCAGGAAAGGACCTACCAGTGCCATGGAGGTCCTGCCCTCTCTCTGTGAATTCCAGCTACATTGCCTAAAAATAAGAGGTCAAGTCAGTTTCTAATGCAAGTTTTCCTCCAATTCATGGTGCAAGAGCACAAAATCCCATTTTGGCCTCAGGAATGATCTGGGTTCTTCAATGCCATTTTTGCCAGAAAGACCTTCATTTAGATTTTCTGTTCACTTTTCTGTTCTTTATAAACCATGAATATTTTTCCCACATGACTTCCTTTATTTGGATATATGCTTTCTCCTTTTTTCCCCCCAAGATACAACAATCTTGAAGGGAATAGAAGAGTCTTAGTCCCAAAATCTTTAACAGTGTATGAGAAATCAAGTATAACCATTAATAAGGGCAAAATTATGATCTACATGAATTAATTTATAAAGGGAGGGGGAGCTTGTACAATATACTAAAGAGAAAATTAAACAGAGATCATTATTAAGTAAAACTATTCATGATCAGAAAACTTATGAGGTTCAGTGAAGGCAGTGCTGAGACAGAAATTTATAGCTCTAAGTGCTTACATTAAATAAGAAGAAAGACTTTAAATAAAGGTCTAACTTCAAAACTGGAAGAACTAGAAAAAGAAGAGCAAACTAAACCCAAAGCAAGCAGAAGGAAGTAAATAACAATAGAATCAATAAAACTAAAAATTGGTTCTTTGAAAAGATCAATAAAATAAACAAACCTTTAGTTAGACTGACAAAAAAGAGGGGAGATACAAATTACAAAGATTAGAAATGAGAAGTGGGGTGTTACTACTGACCCACTGAATTAAAAAGGACTATAAGAGGATACTGTAAACAACTTTTTGCCAACAAATTAGATAACCTAGATGAAATGGAAACATTCTTAGAAACACACAAACTACCTACATTGTCTCTCAAGGAGAAATAGAAGATCTCAACAAACCAGTTACGAGTAAAGAGATTCAATCAGTCATCAAAAACCTCCCAATTAAGAAAAGCCAAGGACCAGTTGGCTTCACAGGGGAATTTGACCAAATGTTACAAGAAAACTCAAAGCCAATTCTGCTCAAACTCTCCCAAAAAAATGAAGAGGAGGGAACATGCCATAACTCTTTCTATTAAGCCATCATCACCCTCATACCAAATCCAGAAAAAGATACTACAAGAAAAGAAATCTATGGACCAATATCCCTTATGTATATAGATGCAAAAATCTTCCACAAAATAATAGCAAACTGAAATCCAACAACTTATTAGAAGAAATATACATCATGATCAAATGGGATTTATCCTTGGAATGCAAGGGTGGTTCAACATAAGAAAAGCAACGAATATAATGTACCACATTTACAGAATGAAGGAAAAAAAACATATACATGACCATCTCAATCAAAAGGCAATTGACAAAATTCAGCAACCTTTCTTGACAAAACACTTAGAACCTTAGGAATAGAAGGAAGCTTTTTCAGTATGGTAAGGGGAATATATAAAAAGCCCACTGCTAACATCCTACTTATTGGTGAAAAACTGAAAGCTTTCCCTCTAAAATCAGGAACAAGACAAGGATGCCTATTGTCACCACTATTATTCAATATTGTACTGGTAGTTCTTGTCAGAGCCATTAGGCAAAGAGAAGAAATAAAAGACTTCCACATTTAAAAAGAAGTAGTAAAACTTTCCCTATTTGCAGATGATATGTTCCTATATATAGAAAATCCTGAAGTATCTACAACAAAGCTCCTAGAGCTAATAAATGAATTCAGCAAAGTGGCAGGGTACAAGATCAATA
>PVKH010042186.1:0-10848 GCA_004027955.1 Chaetophractus vellerosus
TCACTAGTTTTTAGTATATTTACAATTTTGTGCAACCATCTCCACTATCTGATTCCTGAACATTCCCATCACCCCATTAGATGTCATTCTCCATTCCCTCTACCCCCATCCCCTGGCAAACACTAGTCTACTCTTTGTCTCCATTTCCTTATATTTTTATACAGTTATTTATCTGGATCTTCATTTTTAAAGTTACCATTGCTTTCTTGTCTTATAATAATAATTATTATTTTTAAAGATTTATTTTATTTATTTATCCACCCCCCCGCCATTGTTTGCTCTTGCTCTCTGGTCTCTGTGTCCATTCATTGTGTGCTCTCTATGTCTGCTCATCTTCTCTTTAGGAGGCACCGGGAACCAAACCCGGGACCTCCCATGTGGTAGGCAGGAGCTCAATCACTTGAGCCACAGCTACTTCCCTTTATAATTATTAAGCACTCATAATACTTATTTCTGAATCAGTTAATGTACACAAGCATAAGGGTCTAAATTGAGCTTGCAAGAATTGACTTATTTTCTATCACTAGCTACATACGGCTATTTAAATTTAAATTTAAATTAGTTAAAATTAAGCAATATTAAAAATTCAGTTTCTCAGTTGTGCTAGCCACATTTTAATTGCTCGATGGCATATGTGACTAGTGGCTACCATATTGGACAGCACAGATATAAAGCATTTTGGTCATTGCAGAAAGTTCTATTAGATAGAACTATAATAAAAAAATATTTAATGGTGGATTCTCTAAGGAGACCTAGAAGAAACAGAAGGAGGCCTCACTGTATATCTACCAAGCATATAATGACAAGGAGACTACTTATATGCAAGCCCTTATCTGGTGTTGTCTATCAGCCACCAAACCCAACAACCAGGGTCAGAGCCTGGCTCTAATTACTGTATGTAGTGGATTGAATTATGTTCTCCCAAAAGATATGTGTAAGCCCTAACCTGTGAATGTGCCCTTTTGAAATAGGGTCTTTACAGATATAATTTACTTAAGGATCTCAAGATGAGATCATCCTTTATCTAAGGTGGACTCTAAATTCAATAACTGCTCTCTTTCTGAGAGAAAGGAGAGGCAGATTTTTTTTTTAAGTCTTTTTTCAAAAATTTTTTTCCAAGATACTTAGATTGTACAAATGTCACATAAAAAATATGGGGGGGGGGCGGCTGTAGCCCACTGGATAGGGTGCTGGTACACCACATGGGAGGCCCCGGGTTCAGTTCCCAGGGACCTCTCCGAGCGGGCAGACCTCCTGAGAAGGCAAAGCCGCCGTGGGCGGGGCAGAGCCGCCGTGGGCAGGGCAAAAAGCCGCCACGGGCAGGGCAAAGCTGCCACGGGCATGGCAAGCCGCCTGCAAACTGAGCAAAGCTGCTTGCGAAAGGAGCAAAAGCCACCCGGGAATGGAAGCAGAGCCACCCACAAGCGGGGCAAGCCGCCTGCACAGTGAGCTGACTCGGCATGTCGCTGCAGTGGGGGGAGACAAAGCAGACATAGAAGAACACACACACACAAAATGAACACACAGCAAGAGCAAGCAGAAAGGGGGGGGGCATGTAACAAAAAAATATAGGGGATTTCCATATGCCCCACTCCCCACATCTCCCATATTTTCCCACCTTGACAACATCCTTCAGTGGTGAGGTACATTCATTGCAACTGATGAATACATTTTGGAGCATTGCCACTAAGCATGGATTATAGTTTACATTGTAGTTTACACTTTCTCCTACCCAATTCTGTAGGTTATGGCAAGATTTATAATGGCTTGTATGTGTTGTTGCAGTGTCATTCAGGACAATTCCCATGTCCCAAAAATGATCCCATATTACACCCGTTTTTCCCTCTACCTGACCTCAGAACCTCCAGTGGCCAGTGCCTCCACATTAATGTTGTGATTTCTTCCATTGCTAGAATCACAATAAATGTGTAGTAGAATTCCAGTAAGTCTACTTTAGTCCATAGTTCATTCCCAATCCTGAGGATTCTGGGAGAGGTAGATGTGAGACACAGAGGCACAGAGAGAAAGGCCATGTATAGATGGAGACAGAGATTACAGTCATGCCATTCCGAGCTAGGAGCACCAAGGATTGTGGGCAGCCAGCAGAAACCAGGAGAGAAGCATGGAGCAGGCTCTCCCTCAGAGCCTCCAGGAGGAATCAGCCCTGCCAACACCTTGATTCCCAACTTCTGGCCTCCAGAACCGTGAGAAAAGACATTCCTGTTGTTTGAAGCTGCCAAGTTTGTAGTCATTTGTTACAGCAGCCTTAGGAAACTAATATACTCCCCAGTGGATTTGTTCTGGGCTTTTAATGGGCAAAGAAAGAAAGGGATTATGTCACTTTAGAAAATATGATACACTTGAAAAGCCATATCTTCTCTCTAGGTTTCAGTTTTCTTATCTGAGAAATAAGAAGGAAGGTTACATTTGATGGCATTCAAATGTCCCTCCCACATTTCTGTGTTTTGGAAAGAATATAAAACAGGGACTGGTAGACTTAAAAGGCCAATATAATAAGATGTTCCAGCCCTATGTCCATATTTTCCCAATATTTCACTCTATAAAGCAGGGGGTCCATGAGCTTGAATTGAAAAAAAAAATCAATTTATTATCTATATTTTCTCTGACCTCTAACGGAAATCTAGCATTGCCTTCACTTATGAATGTATGCAATAAACTACAGTAGTATTCATTTCATATCACATTACAGTTGTTGCATATCTCGAAAAATCGCTTACGCTCACGCATACTTCGAAATGACGGTAGTTGTTAGACCTGAAGTTAGTTGAGTGTCATAAAACTATCTGCCGCTACATTCTGAGAAGGGGTCCGTGTTTTTCACCTGACTGGCAAAGGGGTCTGTGGAACAAAAAAGGTTAAGAACCCCTGATTTAAAGTATGCCTTTTGATCTTGGCACTTGGAAATTCCTCAAGTCTCAAGGCTGTTTGATTGCTTTCTCCTACCCTTGGATGGAAATATATCTGACCTTAAAGTCAATAACACAGGTCATGAGAAAATGAACAAGTGGTTTCAAATTCTTTTACAAGTCTTTGCATCAGAGTGGATCACGTAATGTTTTGGGTCTAAAACTTCAGGATTTCAGGATATTAGACCTCTCACAATGAGAGACTTAGGTCCCTCATCCTGCCTAAATTTGAAATTTTCTGAAATGTCTTAAAGCAACCTCAAAAGAAGATTTGTGTTATCGGGATGGGAATTTATACACTTGTATAATTCAAATTTACATTGTCATTTGAGCCTAAGTCTAAGTATTTAATATCATATCAGTTCCAGAAAAAACAAGAGATTTCTGAGTCACTTGTGGAATTTTTTCTACATATTTTGTTCATTACACCCCTTTATTTAACCTGGAATGCTCTTTTGATGCTGACAAAATTCAGATATCTTTTAAATGGCATCCTTTTCATGAAACTTTTCTTGACCCCTTTCAGTAAGAAGAAATCTCTATCTCAGCATCACTCCAGTAGCACTTTGCTTACACCTCCTTTATGGCATTTGTTGCAGGCTACATGTCACTGTCTTATTTGTGCTCATGACCTATTTTCTCTAGGTTTTAAGTCCAAGGAAAGTAGGGGAGCCTAGCACCATGCTTGGCACATGTTAAGTGTCCAGATGCTGAGAAAGATAGAAAATCCGTGCAAAGCTAGTCCTCAAATGGCTTGAGTCTGACTCACATCACCTCTCTAAGGTCACTTCTAAAAATGATGCTTCATTGAGGCTGCCTTTCCACAAATAAAGTGTTGCAAAAATAAAATTTTCCTCATCCAATATATACAATTCATATTTGCATACTCGAGAGATTTGGAAAACACAACCTTTACTATCAGCAAGAAATTTTTTTAAAAAAATCAAAGGTATTTTACATGTATGAGCTTTTTAAAAACTCAGACTATTTACTGTATAATTGTACAAACACGAGTTTTTTATAATGGAAGTAATTTTTATAAGTTTAGAGAGCCATTATAACACTTTCCCTCTTCTATTCCATCATCCTTTTAGTAACACATTTTTATATTTCACCATGTTATTAACTCTTTTCTCTCTTTTGTTCAGTTTTTACTCCTTGTTGGATTGCTTCTCTCTATCTTTTTTTACTGCTTAGGGAAGCCTCCAAATTTTTCCAAATTGAAGCAGGCATAGTTAGTGGTTTTTAGTTTTGTCCTCTCAGAGCACTTTGCTCAAACTTTCCATCATAGCATTGACCACACTGCATTAGCATTGAATGTGAGTAAACTGAAGGACATAAGATATTGGGTTCTCTTCTGTATCCCACACATACTTAACCTGGTACCTGATTTTACAGCATAGTGGGAAGAACAAGTCTTTGGTCCCAGAAGGCCACTTATTGATGGTTGATCTTGAGCAATTTATTTAAACTGAGTTTCTTCATTTGTATAATGGCGTAAGTATTATTTACCTCATAGATTTGTGAATATTAAGTGCTTAGCACAATGTTTGACACAATAAATATTATTTTCTATCTTGATAAACATATATGCACATCTATACATATTCATATTGATGTATGAAAATGAGAGAAAGAAAGAGAAAATTAGTCTTGGAAAAAAGTAGACTTTGTTTCTTTGACGGTAAGATTCATGTTATCGGTATATTGATTGAGACGCTAGAGTTATAAGATATATGGAAGTTTGAAGACAACTATTTAAATATGTATTTTAAAAGAAGTTTAAGTTTATACTCACTTATTTTCATAACATAGCTCGCATTCATTGCTATAAGTATTTCCATCAGTCCCACAGACAGGGGCATATATCTTGGGGCATCCTTTAATTTTTATGTCACATTGAGCCTAAAAAGGGGGTTAAACAGAATTATTTCCCATCATTTTCCATTCTTTGAATTTATAACACAGTATCTAAAATGGTTCTATTTACCTTGTAGTTGGTTACCTTAAAGATGGGAGCATGACAGTAATTGGGAGAGTGACACTGCATGTTCTGAGGGAACCGATTCCAAGATGTGGAGCCAGACGACCTGGTTTTAAGTAATGCTCCTGCTATTTATAAGACTTTGGAAGGTAACTAGGCTTCTTGGAATCTCAGTGTCTTCCTCTGAAAAATGGGAGCCATGTTTTCATTTTCCCCACCTATCACATGGCAGTCTTGTGAGGTTTAAATGAGATGAGTGAGCTGATGTTCAAGTTTACAATTTCTGCAGTGCTAGCTTCTCTCAGGACAGCCTCACCTTGGGGCATTCTCTTCCTTACAGTAAACTGTTGTCCAGTCACATCAGGTTTTTCTTAGTTCCTTAAAGACAGTATGTACCTTTCACCTTCAGAGTTTTTGCACAATCTGTTTCCTCTACTCCAATAAGATCATTGAATGACTTATATAGGCCTGACACTATCCTAAGTGCTTTTATTTTTTGTATTATTCTATTTAAGCCTCACAACTATCCTTTCACCTTATTTTTCCAGTCTTCTTTTATTTTTAATTAGAGAAGTTATGGGTTTTACAGAACAATTATGCAAAAAAAAAAATACAGGATTCCCATACACCATCCTATTTTAGCACCTTGCATTGGTATGGTACATTTGTTAAAATTGGTGGAGGTACATTTTTATAATTGTACTATTACTTATAGTCCATGTTTTAACTTAGGGTTCACTGTTTATGTTATGCAGTTCAATGTATTTTTTATTTAATTCTATGACCTTATTAATATACTCATTCTTCAGGTGAAGATAGTGAGGCACAAAGAGATAAAATCACCAATGTATATCACTAGTAATTGCTGGACCAGAATTCAAACCGAGTCAGTATAGTTTCTGAGTTTTAGCTATAATTGCCTCACTCTACTACTTCTCACCTCCATTTATATTTTGCAAACAATTATTTACCCTTAATGAATCAAAATAAGTTTCACTTTCTGTGATGGTTAATCAAATAAGTCAACTTGGCTAGGCTATAGTACCCAGCTATTTAATCACTCATTCATGTGTTACTGTGAAGGTATTTTGTAGATGTGCTTAACATCTCCAGTTTGTTGACTCTAAATAAAAATAACCCTCAAAAACTGTGGGTGGGCCTCGTACAACCAGGCCCTAAAAGAAAAACTGAGGTTTCCCAGAAAAGAAGCAATTCAGACATCAAATGTCTGAATTTCTAGCCTGCCAGCTTGTCCTACAAATTTGAACTCAAGACAACATCAGCTCTTTTCTGAGTTTCTAGCCTGCCGGCCTGCCCTACAGATCTTGGACTTGCCAGCCATTACAGTCACATGAGCCAATTCCTTAAAATAGTGCATACATACATACACACAGACATGACTACATACATCCTGTTGATTCTATTTTCCTAGAGAAACCTGACTGATACACTTGCTTAGGGACACCTTCCCTGATCTCTAACTGGGTTAGGTTCCTAATGGTACCAGGGCTTCTTGATAATACTTTTCACAAATGTAATAATTTATTCATTTATTAACTTTATCATCTGCGTCCACATTAGATATAAATGTAAAAGGAAGAGGAACACTTCTAGTTTCCAAATTTACTGAAATTATCTTTTAAACATAAGAAATAAATGGAAAAGTTAAATTGAGAATACCTTTCTAGAGGAAGAACCTCGTTTAATACTTTGTTTTACTAATTACAAATTAGAATGACACCTTGGTAATTACCTACAAGGTCAAACTAGCTGTAAGGAGGAAGGGTTACTTTGAATGGATTTGAAAAGGTTTCCACTCAAAATATTTCTCCTACTGGCTATGTCTTGGTATCTGTTAAAAACTCCTTTCAGCAAGTATTATATGACTACATAGAACCTGCCTATATCAATGAATTTCATCTTCAACATCAGCACTGAGGGAAGTACTATTACTATCTGGCTTTCACAGGTTAAGCCTCACTAGTATTCACACTCATCGCCTTGGCTTCAGGGTACATTTTAAAATGACAGCTAGTTTGCAATTTTATTGGAATAAACAGATCTAGCCTGAGAAATGAGAAATTACAAAATTCTTTTTACCTCTCTTCCTAGGGATTCAGCTTTAGTGTTACCTAGAAAATATAAATCAAACATGTTAGTTGGATCCTAAGATAGGTAAAGCCATATTTATTATGATGCAAACTTTCTGCTTTCATCGAAGACCCTAACTTCTTTGCAGCCCTCTTCCATTCCCTATCCCTTCCTATTTACACCCTCTTTCAAGTCCATCTGCCTGGTTTCCATCTGCTTCCAGCCTGCTGGAACCCTGAAAAAAATAAACAAAAATTTTTTACAATTACCAAAGTATTTCAATTTGGTATTTCAGATATATTGATCCATTTCCTTGAAAGTAGAAATTCAGTACTTCTTGGTTGAAATGTATTAGGTCTTGAACAAATACCTGCAGAATGCTCACTGACATTCTCACAACCTCATAATTACTTAGTGATATAGGAAGCTTAGCTATCTTTATCTCAGTTACAGAGAGTTTATATGATTATGACTCAGTTATCACTGGCAGGAACTAGGTTTTCTGACACAAGACCAACTTTTAAATTTACATTCAAGTCTTCTTCTGTAAGTGATGTTAAAAAATGGAGGTCTTTGACAACGCACCATCAGTTCCCAAAGAGCTATTTCCCACAGTTACATTACACTGATGACTGCAGGTCAAATTCACAGTTCTTTTATTTACAGACAGTCAGAATAGCCACCTCACATTCTCTGGAAAATTGGAAGTCTTGCTAATATCGTGTAGGGGATGGTAACTGTGGATGAGTTCACTGAAGAAAAAGAGAGCTAATCTGAGAGCCCCCAAAGGAGGAAATGTTGGTGAGATTTGATTTTGATATTAACAATCTCTGAGTCACCCAATTACAGGACATATAATGATTAACCATTCAGTCTTCCTTTAGGACAGCCCTTTATTACTAGTGGCTAATTTCAGGTAGTTGCTCTTTCTACTAAGTAATGGAAAATAGTCAGGCCTCTATGAGCTTGGGTAAGAAAGACCTCCTAGGATAGCCAGGACCTGCTATTGTTGGGCTTTCACTGGGTTTCAGAATCTAGCTGCCTCTGAAGATGGGTGAGTAGGTGGTAACCACCATGGCCGTCTGTTTATGTCAGTTGATATGCAGGAGGAAGGGAAAAGGGCCCGCCACTCCCATAAATACTTAGCAAATACAACAAATTATATTCTTTCCTTTCCTCTTTAGCAAAGTGCTGAGTTGGCTCCCAGTAGGTTTCTCAGCAAGATATCTGAGAATAAGGTGAAAATGTTAACCATTTCCAGAGACAAATTGGAAGCTCATCTCAAGCCTATGGGCTCAGAATCATCTGTCAATACTGTTGAAACATAGTTTGGGAATATACACACACCATCCAGTCAAACAGAATGTTTTCCCTGGCAACATCCTGCAGGTCGAGAAATAACATTTTTAATCAGTCAAACTCTGCCTTCTATAAAGACTAATGAGAAGCCGTTGTTACCTATTTTAATGCAATCCCAAGGACACTTAAAATTTGTAAATTGGTCTTAAACATTTACGGAGTTGGGAGAGTATTTAAGGTTGAAATACTATTACCTTCTTTTCTCTATCATATCATTGGCAAAGTGTAACCCTCCAGTCATTAGAGGAAACCATCCATCTCTGGACTGTTCTCATTTGCAAAATATTTTTCTCATGTTTATGAGCAAAATCTCTCTTTCTGTAATTCTCATCCATTGATTATACTTCATCTCATTGGGACCAAAATACCTGTCCAAGGCTAATTCAAAATCTAGTGGGTAATGTGCTCAGCAAACCTTCAATTCAAGAGTTTTCACTCAAATCAGAAGAATATGCACAGACACTTACCAGAGAAACTGAACAGGACCAAGGCACTGAGCAGAAAGATGCTTGTTACCTTCATGGCTGAATTTCTGTGTCCAGAGTTCAGTGGAAAACTGCACTAAGCTTATGACTTCTGTCCAGAACCCTGGGACTGGAAAGTTCATATATGTGGGATGGGAACATAGGCTCCACCTGCTGCACTGCCAGTGACCTCCTTGGTTATTGATTGACTCTGTTATCGTAGCCTGGTCTCAGGTTGAACGTTACCTGTGTAATAAGAGTGAAAGAGCAGGTGGGCCTGAAATATCCAAGGCCAAGATTCTGTCAGGAAAACAGTTCTTGCAGTTAGTTCGTTAACTCTTCCCCTAACACCTTCTGTGACTATGGGAAGGCCTTTACCTTCTCAAGCCCCAGTTTTCTCATCTATAAAGTGAAGGTGTAAATTAGATAATCTCCAGGATTCCTGCTACTCTGTAGGCCTGGATATATAAGCAGGTGTGGATGTTTAGAAAGCCCCTCCATTCTTTCTTCCTTTTCTTGTTTTTCTTTCTCGTTTCCTGTCACCCATTCACAAAGCCTAAAGTAGCTGATAGAGGGACAGGTTAGAGATGGGGAGGACACATACCGGAGCTAGAGTATATGCTGGAGCCACTTACTGGCCATATGTTCCAGTAACTTTTGCTGTACCTTCATTTAGTCATCTGAAAATAGAAAAAATAATAGAACCTAACTCAAAGTATTAGCAATTAAGTAAAAAATACATATACGGTTTCTCCAGTGTGTTGTTGGGAGATAAATCTCCATTTTCTCTCATCTTTCTGTGTGTCTGGTGAGCAGAGGACTGATGGCCTTTGTTGTCTGAAGACAACCGTTTCCGATGTTTGCATAATGGCCTTGGAAGTTGGAGGTGGTGCCTGTCCTGGAACAAGGTCAGGTTTGTTCACTAACCATTTAATAAAGATAATATCTCTCTTCAGGGCAAATAGGTGGATTTATTACCCTTTTAAAACGATTTGGGATTTTTTAAAGCTTGGCATTCTTCTCCAGTAAGGAACTGCGCTTTCTCTGCAGGTGTCACTTGACCCTCCTCCAGTCACCTTGTGGGAATTGGGGCTGGGGACCCAGCACAAATGTTGACACTTTGGCTACTACTATTGAATAATTAAGTCCCTGACATCTGACCTAGGAATCTGTATCTTCTGCCAGCATCCATTAATTTGTGGCAGGCTAACTTGTTAGCTTTCAAACAGGGTAAAATCTCAGAACTTCACAAGTCTTGAAATATGTCAGGCACTGTTCTCATCTCTGGGGATATACCAGTAAAATTCCCACCTTCTTGGAGCTTCCCTTCCATACTAATTTGGGAAGATAGGCAATAAACAAATAATCAATTATAAAGTATACAAGACTGTGAGACATGAAGACAAAGAATAGAGAGGATAAGCGTGCAAGGTGTTTGGAGGGATAGTTATTTTAGGGTGGTCAGGGAAAGACTTGCTGATTAGACAACATTTGAAGAGGGACATGCAGGAAGTGTGAAATTGAGCCAGGTAGATATCTAAGTGCATTCCAGGCAGAGAGCAAGTGCAAAAGGCTTTGAGGCAGAAGTAAACTTGAGAAAAATCCAGGATGTCAGTCTGGCTGGAGCCTGGTGATAGAAAGAAAAGTACAAGATGAGATCGAAGAGGCAGTGAGGGCATAGATCAAAATTGCCTTTGTAGGTCATGATAAGGACTTTGGTTTTTTTGTTTTTTTTTTTGGTATTGTTTTGTTTTGTTTTGCTTTTCAACAAAGAGAAAGTCATTGGAGAGTTATAGCAGAGGAATGGCATGCTTTAACATTCATTCTAAAAAGGTCACTATCGTTGCTTAAAAGAATAAGCTAGAAGGCAAGTAAAAAAGCAGGAAAACCAGCTGCTACATTATTGTCATAGTCCAGGCAAGAGACGATGGTCAGGATGGTGGAGGGGGAAGGAAGAAACCGATTTTGTAGTTTAGGTCAATTAATGCATGTAAAGTCTTTTTTTTTTTTTTTTTAAAGATTT
>PVKH010042187.1:0-10856 GCA_004027955.1 Chaetophractus vellerosus
CACACAGCAAGAGCAAGCAGAAGGGGGGGGGTGTGAAATTTAAAAAAAAAAAAAAAGTTTCTCAATTACTGATTGATCAAGCAGACCAAAGAATTAGGAAAATTGAACACCACAAACAGTAAGCATGATCTGATTGGCATTTATACATTTCTGTATTCAACAATAGGAAATTAACATTCTTTTAAAGTAGACTGGGATGTTTATGAGAAAGAGAATTATTTAACAGGAAGTGAGGAAAATGGCAGTCGAAGTATAAATGCAATGATTTATTTAAAGGTAGAATACTGCCTTAATAAGAATAGCCTCTCATTAGCATCATTCAATAAGAGCCTAGATAGCAATTGATCAGTCACATAAAACATTTTCCTACAGTTAGTAAGGAATTAGATCAGGTAGCATTTTAAATCCTTTAAGATTTTTACATTTAAAAATATGATCTTTTGGTCAGGCTTCAGTTTCCTGATATAGATCTATAAAGTTCATACCCTATGGAAAAATCACCTATATCCTAATTCACTGTAAGTTATTTTGGAATAGCCTTTTTAGTGGTTGCTGTAAAAGACATTTTTAAAAATCTAAATATAATATGCCTACCAGTTCCTTCTTGCTTCTGTGCTTATTTATCTCCCTGACTAGCAGGTAATGACTCAAACACAGACCTAAAATATAATGGAATATCTGAACCTTTTTCAGAGACAAATAATTTCCCTAGTACTAAATGAATGTGTTGGCACTATGCTTACTATAAAGACAGAAAATAATTATTTGAACAATTATTTTAGTACTGCGATATTAATTAACACTTGGGAAGGTCAAGAGCATATAATCAGTGTGTTTTCTTTGTGATTTGTGAGCAGGTTATTTAGCCCATCTCTGCCAAAGACTTCCAATGTCTATTTAATTATGAATTCTACTTTAGATAAATGGTGGAAGAATAATGGGAAATGGATAATAGCTCATTTTTCAAAGAGCACTCTTCATTCTATGAATGAAAGTACATAATGAAATCATTTTCTAATCTCTATACTAAGTTAACGGATTAATACATACTATATTTGATAATGTACAGAGAATCCAAAGCTTATTTCAAATTGAATAGCTCTTCAGTACAAGCAAGCTAGAGCTGAAATAATATCAAATTAAAATAAATTCTTATTTCTTAGGTAAAGATTTGGATTATATTAGAAAAATTATGTAAGGGTTTCTTTATTCTAGGAAAATAAAAAAAGTATTTGGTTACATACTGGTTATATATGGATTACCTAAGTGTGATACATTTTCTAAACATTGAATAACAAAGTTTTAAGGTTAAAATACAATTTAAGTATCATTTACCAATGCTTCTGTAAGTATTCAGTTAAAATATTTTTAAGTACATTAATTTGTAACATGATAAGTTCTTAATACTGAAGCAGGCTAGATAGGGAATCAATAGACATATCCGGAACCTGGCAAGAAGTCCATGTGGATATCGATAACCCCAAGATGGCTGCTGGAAGACCCTCATAATATTCTGCCATTTGGAATGAGATTTCCTCTGGAAGCCAGGAGAAGCCCTGGATATTCTCCAGGGACCTTATCATTGGACCCTCCTGGGGGATTGATGGGTGGGGTAATCAATCAAAACAGCAAACAGCTGGGACTCCTCCCATATCATTAGCAAAGGGGCAGAATAACTAATGGTTTAAAAAGCAAACACAAAGGCCTTTTGCTCTCTCTTGCCTTGGTCTTGTCCAGGTGCCTGTTCCTGCCCTATTCTGGCCTTCTTCGCCCCTGCCTAGATCAATATGCAAGTAAAACCTAAGCATTTAAAATCTATAATGAGAAACTGTATTTTATAAATCAATCTTCTTTATCACTCTCAGCCCCTTCGTCTCTACCGGGGACCTATGATCTATTATTTTCTCCCATTTCTCCTCCCTCCCTACCTTGATAAATTACTGGCCTAATCAACATGGCGTGCCCTTTAAATTCATTTCCTGCAGTTTAGCCAAGGACCAAGACAAAATCCAGTTACAATACCACTCTATTCTTCTTTGACATTTCTGGGTACTATTTTTTCACTGCTGAACATGAGCTGAACTTTTTGTGTCTCAGTGAGCACCACTTTAAATTGTGGATAATACCTATACTTATCTTATAGGGTTGTTATGAGAATTAAAGCAGTAACCGCTATAGAAGTGTTATTGTTATTTATTAAGTTTTTATATGCGTTCTTTTCTGTCTACACCAAAATATCAGTGTTCCCCAAGTTTGTAATTTTTGGCCACCGTGTTATGCTTTAATCTTTAATTTCTGGTCATTAGTAACTTCTTCCAAATATCCTAATTCACTCGACTTTATCACTTTTATATTTATGGTTAACTTTTACTTGATTTATCTTGTCTTCTCACAATTCTCAGGTAAAATGTATCCAATATAAAAAGAAATACCTTTAATTTATAAAGTTTAACCTGATATGCTATATGCTGAGGTGTATACCAGCTACACAATTTTATACTTTTGCCAAGAATGTATAGCTATTACATACCTGTTTTCATCACTCTACATGATTATTTTTTAATTAAAAAGGTGTTTGTTTTTGTTTGCATTTTTAATCTGGTACTTGTTGAACCTGTTGGATATTTGTTGGATAAACACTATATGGGGAATATGCATATTCAATTAAAAGCAAACACACTACTATGTAATGTAAATTCTGACACTGTCATTTTAAAATGGAAGAAACAAGGTCCAAGAGAATATCTTCTAAATTTAGTTTCAAATAACTGACCCACCCACTTCTTCCAAACTCGATTCCTAAGACCCAAACATAATGAGTTTTCATACCACATTAAACCTGATAAACAAACAAAAAATCAAGATAACATTAAAATCAACAATGAGAATTTATCAATGTATTCATTAAATAAACACTAAGGGCATCCTGTGTCATAGACTCCATTAGACACTGAGAATCAGAGATGAGTATACCATGGGCACTATCTTCAAAAGCTCATAGTTAAGAAACCATGGTTCACAAAGTCAAAGAACTATAGGGGCTAGGCAAAGGAGTGAAGCAAATTCAGGAAAAATCACTGAATCAGCATAAGGATAAATTTTAGGAATATTGTTAGGGATATCATGGGAAGTGGTGTAGGCTGTTGTAAACTGGAGAGTACATGCTTTTTTAAGGAGGAAAAAAAACAATTGGAGTTCCTACCAATTGTTGCTCTGAGGAAAAAGGAGGTCAGAGTGGTCAGAAAACATAATCTTTGAAGAAAGGCCAGAAATCCAGATTTTTAATCGAAACCATGTGGGATTCAAATGTTCATAATCATTTATAACCACTTTATAATGACATGGGAGGAGTCCCAGCTGTTTGCTGTTTTGATTGATTACATAAATTTTAAAAACTTAAAGGTAAAACTCGGAGAATATCTCACATTTACATGAAATTAAAAAATTAATTGCGTGTGAGATATTCTGTAATGGATAATAGAGTACCTTTTCTGAAGAGTCTTGATATATTCTGAAAACTCAATACATGTATATAATCTGAGTTATACCTCTAAGTTTGTAAAATGTATGTAGAGTATTTCAGAATTTAACATCAAACTGTCCTTGGTTTACTTAGTATATCATAAAAATATCATGTCTCATGAAAATATGCCTTCTGATATTCTTTTGATCCTGAGACAAATTTTGGGGACTGTTTCTTCTTCCTCCTTGATAACATATACTTAGTTTCTTTTTATCTTTGTAACAAATCAATTTGAAAATAAACATCTCGGATACCATCTAAAATTTCATCTCATATACATATATTCTTATATAGTTATGTATATACTTAAAATACATCTACAATGTAGTTAAGGAACTTTGGTAATATTTAATGCTTCAGTGCTTAAGTAATCATTCATATCCTCACTCTTGTAGAGTTTGCTTAATATCCTCTTAGTATAAATTGCCAAAAGGTGTGAAATTCAATATCTTGTTGGAAGAGAGAATTGATGACACATATATCTAATCTTATATTCCTAAGATTATAAGATATTACATTACTGGAAAAGCGTGGAAATAGAGTTGATGGTAACACATAGCGAGTATAATTAACATGGCTGTTTTTTTAATGGTATTGTGGCTGAAACAGGTAGTCTAGGGATGTAAATGTCAATTGAAAGAAAGCTAGGCAATAATCAAAGACTGAATAACACAGTGAAACCAGAGATGGATGAGGATTGTAGTTAATACAAATACAAGAATGTTCTTCTATGAACTAGAACAAATGTATGTCACTATTACAAGGTGGTAAGAATATAGTGATGCATGGGGAAAATACAATTAATGTAACTTATAGACTAGAGATAACAGGAATGTTGTAATGTTCTTCCATCAACAGCAAAGAAGGTACTATATCAACACTAAGGGTCAATAATAGGGGGGTATAGATTTTTTCTTTTGGACTAAGAAAAACGTTCAAAGGTTTACTGGGGTGATGAAACCGAGATCCACTGAGTGTACACTTTGGATAGATGGTACAAGGCATGGGACTGTATAACAGTGAACCATGTGGCGGAAGATGGACTGTGCTTAACAGTACAAATATAAGTGTTCTCTCATGAACAATAATAAATATACAATACTAAATACATAGAGTTACTAATAAGGGCTGTATGGAAAAAACATACCAAGTGTATGCTATGGACCATAGTTAGTGGTCATAGTCTGATTGTGTTCTTTCATAATCTGTAACAAATATTACACAACAATGTATGGTGATGGAGGGGTGATGTATGGGAATTCTGCACATTATGCATGATTGTTTTGTAAGCTCAAAATTTCTCTAATATAAATAAATAAATTAAGTAAGTAAATAAATAAAATTATTGGGCACCTAAAGGTGAGCTAGAGGCAGAGAAAATGCAGAGGAAAAGAATAGCTTTTACAGAAAATCTTTAAAAAAAGGTTTAAGTATGATTCTGATACAAATATAAAATGAACATTGCCAAATGTGCCAAAGATCTTAACTATCTCATTAGCGAATGAGGAAATTAGTAGATGTTACAACTGGTTCAAAAGAGAACTCAGAGTGCCATATATTTGTAATCAGATAAGGAAAAATGAAATGAATTTACAAATGGATGCAAAACAGACAGGCAATATAATATGCACAGTGCAATAATCAATTGCAGTCTACAGGAAACAATTTTTGTTTCCACAGCCAGAAATCATCTGCATTACTTCAGATTTCTACAAGTTAACTTCTACATCTACAAAAGAATAAAACAGTCTAATCAAAATCAAAATAGCAAACAAAGGTAAAGATAACCCAGATGGATGAACTAGCCAGGCCATCCACTAAATTTCAGTCTTTCACAATTTTTCCTTATGTAAACAAGGAATTTTTATTTATTTCAGAATTAGGTTAAAATTTTGCCTTGAATATTCAATGCCTAATATTACCTTAAACACATTCTCATCTCTATGAAGAGACTAGCTCTAGAAATTTTTAGTTATATAATTTCAAATTCTTAAATTAACTGAGTGAAAATCAAGATCTTAGAAAGAATTTAAAATAAATGTAATTTCCAACCAGAAAAGACAAAATCACTCTCCACTAGTTATATTTTTACAAGTTAATATGGGTATTTTATGGTTTAAAGCAGATCCAAAATTAATTACAATAGACAAGAAAACTGGCAAAGATAATCTTGACCCCTTGGAGTTTAAAACATAAACAACAAGAGCAACAACAAAACCTATTAGAATATTTGCTCTGGCATGTTTCTTTATTTGGTCACAGAGCAGGTTAATCTTTTCACCTTTATGTGCCTAATGGTCATCCTTTAATGTAGTCATAATATTGAAGCAAGCTAGACAGGGAATCGATAGATGGATCTGGAACCTGGCCAAGAAGTCCACGTGGCTATCAATACCCCCATGATGGCTGCTGGAAAACCCTCATGAGATTCTGCCATTTGAAATGAAATTTCCTCCAGAAGCCAGGAGAAGCCCCAGATATTCTCCAGGGACAACCTCCCAGGGGGGTGGGGGTAGAGTGGGGGCGATTGACAGGTGGGACAATCAATCAAAACAGCAAACAGCTGTAACTCCTCCCATGCCATTAGCAAAGGGGAGGCATAATTAATGGTTTAAAAAGCAAGCACAAAGGCCGAATCTCTCTCTCTTGCCTTTGGACCCCTGTTCTGGACTTCGCCCCTGCCTGGATCAACACGCAAGTAAAACCTGGGCATTTATAATCTATAATAGGAAATTGTAGTCTGTAAATAAGCCCTTTATCACTCTTCAGCCCTTCCTCTACCTGGGACCCACGATCTGTTATTTTCTCCCATTTCTCCTCCCTCCCTACTTTAATAAATTACTGGCCTCACTAACCCTGCGTGCTCTTGAAATTCATTTCCTGCAGTTTAGCCAAGGACCTAGACAAAATCCGGTTACACCACCACTCTCATATTTGTTGTCAGAATAAAATTCAAAGCACATCCACAGATGCCTTGCTCAATGTCTCCACAGAGGTGTACATATTTACTGTTAGCATATTTTAAACATGAATTTATTTGATACTTCCCAGAGCGGTAGGTAGGTGCTTGACCCCAGAGATGGCAATCTGAATGTCACCTCCCTGCCCCAAAACACTCTACAGAATGGGGCCAGATCAGTCCAAAAAAAAATTTTAAACACCTATTCAAACTTTGTACATAATGAGACCATAGTTGAAATTTAACTTCTGAGATTTCCTAGATTTTAACATGGAATATTCACACGAATATAAAATTCACAAGGCATTTAATGTTTTTGGAAATATAAGGATAATTACTACAGAAGAATTACCCAAAATTACACCAAATAGTCATATTATGTGAGATTATTTTTTGTTGTCAAACACAAAAACGTTCCTCTTGTTTTTATTTTTTTGTTGTTGTTCCTGTATCCATTATAGTACAGCAATTCTTACAGAAGTCTTGGTATATATCACCTTAAGACACTAGTACTTGCAACGTAAGAGGAAACAAACAAACCATGGTTCATGGACAGCAACCAATATTTATTAAACTTCAATTCTGCACCCAGCGTTATGTTTGGCACAATGAGGAAAGAAATTAGTATTAAATTTTCTTCTCTTAAGAACTTTACAATCTTCCTACGAGGGCAAGTTATAGATAACAAAACAAGTGGGTAAATGAATAAATGCTATATTAAGTGATATAAATAAGAGGTCAAGCCATGCCTGTAAAGGACTTCAAGTAAAATATCTAATCCTATACTACTGTCAAAACCAGCAGAAATATTTATTGGTTGCCAGGAATGTACTAGAATGATCAATTATGTGGTTATACATGATTGAATAGAGTACATGGGAGAATAAAAATAAGTTTCCCACAAGAACTTGGATATAAGATAATTAAGACTGCCTCCTGAGTTTAACTCTAAAATCAATACATAATGGATTAAAGAATATGATATATTTCCATGAAATCCCAAACCTGAATGAAATTTCTTGAAAGTAACACACCTAAAAAGAGAATGTGTGAGTCATAAGGGGTGGAGAAGGCTGGCTATTCAACAATGGAAGATAAGGGGAAAAAAGCCAAAAAAGTTAGCAGTGTTCATCAAAGCACCAACCAGGGGAGAGTCTTGATCCACAGATTTGGACTATTCTCTCCCTGGGGCAAGGCTACACCATTAATGAAAGTATATGTACTGGGCTACCTCTTCGTAAAGGCATGATACATTCAATTTGTACAAGTGACAGCTTTGTTCTAATTTCCTGCTTACAAGAGCAAACTTCAGATTGTCATAGAGTATCTCTGGCAATTCCGAGAGTCAGAGAAAATGCTGGAAAAAAGAAGCAAGGGTCTTTCCCCTCTACAGTTTCATTTCTCACAATAAGAGTAGTTATAATAGGTAGCTTTCTGAGCAATTACAATTTTCCAGGCAATGTTCTAAGTGTCTTATCTGAATTTACTCAGTAAATTATCACAACAACCCTAAGAGTATGCTCAATTCTTATTCACATTTTGCAGAGGAGGAAATTGAGGCACAAAGAGGTAACATAACTTGCTCAAGACCACACTGCCACCAAGAGAAGATCTGGAAAAGAAGAGTCTGTCTCCAGAGCCTTTGATCTTTCCTAAATACTACACTACACTGCCTCTCTCAGAAATTTACTGACATCATAATTCACACATAACAGTCCAGTGAGTCTGGTGGGCATAAATCAACATCTCTAAGACTACTGTCGGTTCTAGACACTGTTAAGTCCAAATGTCTGGGCTTTCAATGCTAGGTCTTGGTATTACCTAGATAAAAATCACATTTTTGTGTAGCCAGTCATCCTTCTTTGGGTGGCATCTGGTGTCAACATGAGTTTCTTTTTCCTTTCCTGCACATGCATGCTGCCTCAAGTTCCAAATATTCTCATCTATTTCTATATGATGTGCATGAAATACAACACTTAGTACATCTGATATCAGCCAATATGTGTTTTAATTAAACAAATTTAGTAATAAAAATGGAAATGAGGTTTATAAATAAAATAATGCTTCCTGATGCAAATAGATGGTATAGGTAATAATCTATAACAAATTATCATTAGAAATTTTGGTTTTATTGTAAAAATCAAACCAAATAACAAGTAACATGTTATCTATAAACACACCATTCTGAAGTGGCTAAATGATGCATAGCCACTATCTTACAGTGAAATATAACAGAGTCCTCTATTGCAATGAGTTCCTTTTATTTCAAGTCTGTTTTTTCCTACAATACAGGTTCTT
This sequence comes from Chaetophractus vellerosus, assembly GCA_004027955.1. NCBI lineage: Eukaryota > Metazoa > Chordata > Mammalia > Cingulata > Chlamyphoridae > Chaetophractus > Chaetophractus vellerosus. Next base: position 8,781 of record PVKH010042187.1, read on the forward strand.
AGAAAAAGTCCCAGAATGCAACCATTTTATTTTACCCTGAAGAACATATGCTTTTCTGCATGGCCAAAAGCCAAGGTTAAAAAACCTTTCCTTAACACAATAGCTCGTCATAGACTTTTTATTTTTGAAATGTCACACATTTTTATGTTTATTTCCTGAAAAACTACAAAAACTTGGCAGCATCTAAGCACCAGCTCCCTGATTTGTTTTCATGAAAGTGCACAGTCTGCGTAGATCATCAAATATCGGGAGGCAGGTGATGTTCTTCCCACTAGCTCACTAAATTCCTCATGTAAAAAGGACATGGCACAAGGTTGGACACCCACTATCAGAGGCCCAACAACAGATGGACTGACTAAGAATTAGCAATGATGCCAAAATCTAGAAATGTCAAAAGAAAATAAAACATATAGGTTGAGAAAAATGGGAAAGAAAATATGTGTGCAAATGGGAACCTGAAATTAGAATCAATTTTGAAGGAACCAAAATTTTAAAATATGCTTTCAAATTCTGTAAGAACTTAGTTCATGTCTAAGCAATTTAACAGAAGTGGGTTCTTACTTTTGATGGTAAGTTCTAAATGAATGTCATAGCTCTCTCATGTTGATTTAGGAGTTTTATGGTAAGGAGCCAGCCATAGAGGTCTGGGCCATTAAAGAATGTTTCTTTAGATCCTGTATTCAAAGGAAAGTAATTTTTTGGACAACTGTTGATTCAGGGAAAGGATGTGCTGTAGAGATTACAGATTTGGTTTGAGAAATAGATTTATTATGAAGGGTCTTGGATGCTAGGTTCACGAATGTGGGTGTCATCCTTAAAGAAGAAAGATATCATTGGAATATTCTAAGTAGAAGACTGTAATGTGTGACATGAAGAAAATAAATATGAGGAAAACTGTACTGTTTAGGAACTGGCTTAACTGACACATATGATTGATACTGGAACCAAAACTCTGCACATCACATCAACTTTCCCTTCAGGCTGTATGAAGGTTTCAACTAACACGCCTGAAACAGAGAACAGAGCCTAGGGCAATTCAAATGCCTTATTTGTTAGTGTCAACTGGGTCAGGCCTTATCTGAGAATGGGGTCTACTCCCTTTACAAATAAGCTATAGCTCTTTGAAAGACTAGTGGAGAACAAGAAAGGTAGAAATCTTTCTGAAGACTCAGAAGAAATACCAACTTCTAAAATGATTCATTAGAGAATCAGAAACACTAATTTGAAAATTTATTGGCAATTTTAATACACTGTAAAAAGCAACAAAAATATTTTTAATGAAATGCGAGCAGAAAGACCTAAAGAAAATACATATTCCATGAGGAAACGGAGAGGGGTCAGAAAAGGAAGAATTGAAGAGAAAATAATAGTCATATTGACCGTATTGAGGTCAGAAAAGAATAGCATAAACGTAAAAAATTTTAAATGAGGGCAGAAAATGAAAGGACATGTGATTAAAGAATTGTAGATCTTCTTGAGAAAGAAACCATGATAACTGGAACAGAAACAATAATCAAAGTCACAGTCAAAAATATCTTTCTTGAGTTGAGTAGAAAAGGACAGCTCTCATGGGTTCACTCAACTCCAAGAAAACTCAATGCAAAGAGGTGTAGTTAGGATTATTATTTTAAAAGAATTATTAAAACATCCTCTTATCAAGGAGATACTCGAATACCATATTACATATATGACCAGAAAATCCAATTATTCTTTTGCATAACTAAACATAAGAAAATTTGTTTTACACATTTTCAGAGAAAAAAAAGACCTTAAAAAACAAACTATAAATAACCCAGTTATAGTTCTTTGGTAATGACAGGTAAATCCATTATGCCACGTAAAAAGACTGATGGTACCATATATTTGTTTTTTAAAGATTTATTTATTTTATTACATATCTCCCCTTCCCCCCGCTGCGGCGACGCGCCGAGAGTGGTCACTGCGCAGGCGCGGCTTTCCCCGCTTGTGGGCGGTCTCTGCGTCCGTTCACGGCCGGCGCTTGATTCAGTTCGCGGGTGGCTGGCTGCGCTCCATCCGTGGGCGACCTGCCCTGCCCGTGGCGGCTCTTGCCCTGTC
>PVKH010042188.1:0-10855 GCA_004027955.1 Chaetophractus vellerosus
TTCAATTTCTACCTCTGTTGTTGATTTCTAGCTTCATTCTGTTGTGCTATTCTTTTTTCATTGGATGCAATGCTCTACAATGTCTGTTAGATCTGATTGGTTTATTGTATCATTAAAGTCTGGTACTTCCTTATTGATCTTCTGACTAGATTCTCTATCTATTATTGAGAGTGGTATGTTAACATCTCCTCCTACTAATATAGAACCATTGGTTTCTTCCTTCAAATCTGCCAATATTTGCTTCATGTATTTTGGGGCTCTACTCTTAGGTGCATATATATTTATAATTGTTACATATTCACATTGAATTGTCCCCTTAATCTGTATGTAAAGACTGTCTTTGTCCCTTAGAACTGATTTTGACTTAAAGTCTTTTTTTATCTGATATTAGTATAGCTATCCCAGCTCTTTTGATTATTACTTGCATGGTATATTTTTTTCCATCCTTTTACCCTCAACTTTGACTTTAAGGTGAGTCTATTGCAGACAACATATAGTTGGGTCATGCTTTTTTATTGATTCTGCCAATCTCTGCCTTTTGACTAGAGTTTAATCTACTTACATTTAATGTCACTACTGATAATACAAGTCTTTTTTCTGCCACTTTGCTATTTAGCCTTTGTAAGTCATACTGTTTTTGTGCCCTACTTCCATTAAAATCTACTTTTATATTTATTTGCTTTCTTGTGTTGTAACATATTGAGTACCTTCTCATTTCTGTCTGTTTTCCTTGTGTTTACCATTGGATTAAAGTTTAACATCCTCAATATATAACAGTTATATTTGGTTTGATACCAACTTAACTGCAGTAGTTTGCATATGTACTTTTCCTATACTTCTCTTTCCTTCCCCATTTTCTTTTCTACCACTTATCTTTGTACATCTTATGTCCAAACACCTAATTTTAGCAAATGTAGGAAGTGTAAGAAGTGGAGTTACATACCAAACAATACCATACAATAATACTGACACTTATAATTTTCAAAATGGTTACCTTTACTGCCAGTCTTTGTATCTTTATGCTGCTTTGAACCACTGTCTAGTGTCCCTTCATTTCAGTCTCAAGAACTCCCTTAGCATTGCTTGTAGGGCAGGTCTAGTGGTGATGTCCTTGCTTGGCTTTCATTTATCTCAGAATGTTTTAATCTCTCCCTCATTTTTGAAAGTGTGTCGTTGGATATAAATCTTGGCTGGCTGTTGTTTTCCTTCAGCACTTTCAGTATTTCAACTCATTGTCTTCTTGCCTCCATAGTTTCTGATTAGATATTGGCACTCAGTCTAATTAGGACTCTCTTGTACCTAGCACGTTACCTTCTCTTGCTGTGCAGTACTCTGTCCTTATCTTTATATTTGATAATGTAATCAGTATATGATTGGGGTATATTTTTCTTCATTTTATCTTGTTTGCTATTCTCTGAATTTCTTGGATGTGCATAGTCACATCTTTTGGTAAGTTTGGGAAGTTCTTTGACTATTCCTTCTGCCCCTTTCCCTCTTTCTTCTCTTTCTGCAACTCCCCTAAAGCATATATTGGTGAGCTTGATGGCGTTCCACAGTTGTCTTGGGCTGTTTTTGCTTTTAATATTTTTTTTTCTTTCTGCTCCTCAACCTGACTTATTTCAGGTGTCTTGTCTTCAAGGTCACTGATTCTGTCTTCTCCCAGCTCCAGTCTCCTCTTGAAACCCTCCTGGGCATTTTTCATTTCAGGTAGTGTGGTCTTCAACTCTAGTAGTTCTGTTTTGTTTTTTTTTTTTTAATTTCTATCTCTTTACTTAGACTCTTATATTGTTCTTCATGGTTTTCCTGATATCCATTAGTTCTTTCTCTGTACTTTCTGTCATCTCCTGGAGTATTTTTAATATCCTTTTTTAAAAAGTTTTGTTCGTTATATCCACATTCTTGTCTTCTTCAATAATGTTTTCTGTATTTTTACCTCCTTCCTTTGGGTGGGTCGTCATTTCCTATTTTTTGTTTGTCTTGTACTCTTTTGTTACACACTGTACATTTTAGTATTTTAAACTTTCAACTCTGAGATTTACTCCATGGGATGCCTGCTTCCTGGTTTTGTAACCAGCAGGTGATAAGACATGGATTTTCTTGAGTTTCAGCCCTCATGTCAGGAAGGTCTGCCTGAGGTGCGTATACCCTGCTTGATTTACCATCTTATTTGGCCTCTGTCTTTTCCTGGGCTTTTGATTGTTAGTTGTTTTGGAGTTCCCCTGTTTATAGGAGTTTAGTTGTCCCCTCTGTTTCCCAGGTGACAAACTTTCCTCTTCCAGGTATCTGAAGCAGGCAGGCCTTTGTCTCAGACTGTCTACCTCTATAGATTTTTAAACTTCTTTAGGTGTCTCAGGCTGCTTTTGCCTGGAGGCCAAATTCTGGGAAGAATGTTACCCTGGGGAGGTAACATTCGAGTTTTCCAGGCCAAAACAGGGCCAGGGACCCATGAAGGGGTCACAGACTTGCTTCAAAGTGCTCTGTGGAGGGGGTCAAGGAGGGTGCCCCAAGCTTCTCTGACAGCTCCTCAAAGCTGAGCTTTCCTGGCCTGCCCAGCAAATGTAGCCCTTCAACCCCCACAGCCTTTAGAAAGCCTGGCAACTTTAAATCTCCACTGCCTCTGCCTCTATCTGGAGAGGATTGAAACAATGGCTGCCTCCGCCTTTGTCCTGGGTGGGGTTGAATCAGTGGCTGCCCTCAGAGTGGGGACCCAGTGATCTGAATTTGCTGATCAAAAGCCGTGATCAGTTGATTAGCCATGTACACCCCTATTCTTGGGGAAGAGGAATTTTAGTCACTTGCTCTTAGCAGCAGCTAGCTAGAGACTGGACCGCATTGTGGACTGTGGCTGGAGGTGGGTGCTGGTAGCCACCACATAGAGAGAGCAATTTACTGTTCTTTAGTGTACTTTATCAGTCTCTCCCACCCACTCTTCCCTAGATGCTGTACAGTGTTCTAGCCTCAGGAGTTCCAAAATAGTTGTTACAAACAGTTCCTGCCTATTTAGTTGTTGTTTTGGTGGAAGAACTGAGTCCTGGAGTTACCTACTCTGCCATCTTCCCTGGAAGTCTTTATTTATGATAATTTAATTTCCAAACAATGTCCTTCTGTTTCTTTAAAAATAGTCATTTTAAAAAGTGGTATTTTACTTCATTAATCCTTATGAGGCAAATTGTTACATACCCCAAGCTCTATATAACAAATCTGAGGAGAATGATGGTGACTCTTGGTCTTTATAACTTTGGCCAGCACATGGGCTGATTTTTTTTTTTTTACCAGTATTATTGTGATTTCCTTTTGAAACTTTTGATAATTAAAACTTTGAATGGCCTATTTTTAGCACTAGTATAAAAGAGTTATTTATAAGAGAGATGGTTTCTGATTTCCAGTTTCCGATCCACCTTCTAAAGAGAGAGTAGGCAAGCTGGAGATAGATTTGGTTTTGTAATAATTAATTAGAGCAAACTCTTTAATTATTGCATATTTCTTTTTTCAAGATATATTTTTCTTTCAGATGTTAGTAGCATCAGTAATGAAAAAACCATGCTTTTGTATTTTGTTCAGAGGTATAGAAATAGGCTTAGTTTGGACTGCAGGTGCCCTCTTCAGCTTAGTATTTAGAAGTTTGTTATAGCTCCAAATAGCTTGTTTGTAAATTATCAAAATTGGCTAGTTTTTGACTAATATTAAAAATAGTTCTCCTAATGCTGTTGACTTGTGGGTAAACCGGTTTTCTTCTACTTTCCCTCAAATCACTTGCTTCTTTTGGTTGTTAGGAAGAAATTAAAACAAAAATCATTTGTTTCATAATACTTAATCACAAACATCCACAGTATTTGTTGCATTTTCTTCTCCTTATTCTGGCTATAGATTTTTGTTTTTATGTATTTATATTTGGGGTTTGTCTTGTGTTTCACTCAACATACCACTTGGAGCTTTACTTTATTCTACTGCTATTTATAAGTTTTCTGTTAATTTTACATTTCCTGATGTGACTTGTTTCTAAAAGAACAAACCCTTTGGTTACCATACTTGCAGTCATTATTAGATTATTTCTGACATTTTTCACCTATTTTATTATTTTATTTATTTATTTCTCCCCATCCCCTCATTGTTTTACACTTGCTGTGTCTGTTCATCTCCTTGTTTCTTTAGAAGGCACTGGAAACTGAACCCAGGACCTCCGATGTGGCAGGGAGGCACCTAATCACTTAGAGTCACCTCTGTTCCCTGCTTTGTTGTGTTTTTCTTCTTCTGTCTCTTGTTGCATCTTGCTGTGCCTGCCCATTGTGCCAGCTCCTGTTTTCTTTAGGAAGCACCGGGAACTGAACCAGGGACCTCCCATGTGGTAGGGGGGAGCTCAATTGCTTGAGCCATATCTGCTTCCCTGGTTAAGGTTCCCCCCTCCCCCATTTTTTTGTGTACTATTTGGTGTCTTTCTCTTTTATTTATTGTACTTACTTAGCACTCTTGAGTGGACTATATCTTGCTAAAATGACTAAATCATATTTGTAAAGTATGTCTTCAATCATGTGGAAAGATGAGTGTCTTATTCAAATGCTACCCCCACCCCTTACCTTAAATGTAGTATGGACTTACCTGAGTGATTTATCTGAATGACTTATCTGTTTTTGTTTGCTTGTTTTGGTGATAGTTGGTAATGGTAATGGTTTGACTTTAGTTGTACAAATTTGTAGAAATACAAATGAGGCTGATTAAATGAGTCTAGTTAACTCATTTCCATATATTACTGATAATAAACACCCTTTCTTTATAGACTTAAGTTTCTTTTTTTATTATTTATTATTATTATTTTTAGGAAGTACTGGGGATCAAACCCTATATGCGAAGCAGGTGCTCAACCACTGAGCTACACCTGCTCCCCTTAAGTCTCATTTTGTGAACTCTCATGCAGTCAAATATGTATAATAGTTATAAATCTACAAAGAAAGAATGAGTGATCATCCATAAATTGGGCCCATGGTCCATTCCGAACTATTTTTAAATATATTGTCTCAGCTCCTGAAAATGAGTTATTCTTTCCCTGATGTATTTGGGTCTTTAATATATCTTCAGAAATTTTGTTAAAAAAAACACCACCACAAAACTTGTTAAATATACATGACAGAGGGTGAGTTTCTTTATTAATCATTTAGAAAAACAAGAGTAAAGTCTGCCTGTACTCAATATTCCCTTTTAGTTTAGCCTCCTTGAATGCATGGAGGCTACACTGCATAATAGCCTCATCTGTAAGAATATTCCCTCCTATGAGAGATTTTCTCCATATATCCCTATGTTAAAATTCTGTATTTGCTTTTCTTTTGATGGGCTTTTTGGTATGTGTGTAAATACATGAGTTGAGGATGGTTTAGAGTAGTTAGAGCAGGAGTTTGGTAACCTTGGATGTTTTAGTATAGTAGAAGTAATGCCTACCTGGCCTTTTATTTTTGATTCCCTCTTTTTGTGGACCTGTCCAGGGCAAAGGTCACCTTCTTAGATGTCATCACGTTAGCCTTGGCTATTGGATACCTGTATTTTGTAGGACATGGCCACATTGATTAAAGATGTGGAAATAGTGGGAAAAAAATCTCACCTCATAAATTTTCATATTTACCTTGCCTTTAATGGAGCTTTTTAGTTCAAGAATTAGGTTTAAGTTTGTTTTAAACATTTAATCATAAGTAGAGTTTGGAAGAAAAAGAAAAATACCCCACCCTGCACTCCTCATGTCATCATAAAATTTACAAAGTTGCAAAATAAAAACAGGCATGCACTAAGAAATGTGGCAATAGGAAGAAATATGTGGTTTTACTCATTTCAGTTATGTTGAGCAAGGGAATGTTCCAAGAATTTAATTGTGTTATAGTTTGTTTTTCAGACCACATAGTTATATTTGTCCAATATTTTATATAATGTTGTTATATAAATCAGTTTACCTTTTATTTTATTTTGCTTTTTTTGTGTGTGAAACCACTTCCTTCACTTTGGGTTGGTTTCCTCATGCATGGTAGAGATGGAAGGAAGAATTTACTCAGACAGCTGATGAGTTTTAGTCCTTGCCTTGGTGCATGTAATCCTGCCTTGGGTATTCATGTCTATTTAATTAATAGTGTTGGAAAATGCATGTCTGATTTTTATCGTAATCTTTCCCAAGCCTGGCTTGAACCCTGGGAACACAGTTATAGCCTTCAATGCCTTATTAGTTTTGTGTTGAAGGTTTATTCTTTATGGTTTACTGTGATGAGCTTTGGAAAGAAACTCAAATGATTTGTCATCTAGAGGCATAGAAGTTGCCGTGTTCAAGAATTGGAAGAACCCTTTTTCTTTTAGTAGTAGTTGTTGAATGATAATGCATGGTGAGAGGAGGCGTCATCAGTTTATTTTTTGATGTGACTTAATGTTCTTATTTGGAAATTGCTATTCTTTTATTAACTACTTTGTAAAATGTGTCAAAATATATTTACAATGGAAATAAAATCTAAGATCGAATATTATACAATAGTAATTTAAAAGTTGCAAATCTTATTTATTGTAAAACTTTTATTTTTAGGCATATGGATCGGGTTGTGATATTGTTATTCTGGCAACTGACTTTGAATGTGTGCAGATCATCCCTGGTGCTAAGCATGGGAACATCCAAGTCAGCTGTGTGGAGTGTTCTAACCAACATGGAAGAGTAAGGGATTTAGTTGCTTTATTAAATGTCATCTTTTAATGTCTTTAATAATCTCAGAATATTCTTATCCTTTCTTAAAAACCTTGCCTAAAATTTCTTATTATTGAACTTTGCTTAGGTGGTTATTAATAGGAGCTGTAAAGTGACTGGTGGTATACAAATTGTACAGTGTCATTAAGCTGATAATGTGATAATTAATTGTTCTACATCTGTATACTATCTTGAAAGATCTGTAGGCCTCATATTCCCTGTATGTGTCTGATATAGTGCTTGTCATATAATACATACTTTGTAAAGCGTCTCTTAATTTAATGAAAGTTTATTTGTTGATTGAAGAATTTTAGTTCAGACTCTAAAACAGGTTTATTTTATAATAGTTAAAATGTCATATTATGTACCTCTCTCCCAAGTTTTCAAACATAATATGCATAAAATTTTGGTTACATGTAAAGTAAATATAGCATATACAGTAAGACCAATATTGTATAGCAGAGTTGAATATTTCTACAAGAATATAAAAGTGAGATTTTTACCTGTAATAATTATAGTAATTTAAACAATCTTAGTATTCTAGAAATTATTCTGTATTGGGTAACAAGTTTTATCAAGGATATGTTAAAGCAGAATATTCATGGTGATAAATAGTTATATAAATTATGCTGAATAATAAATTATGGTTAGTTATTTTACCATTTCTACTGCCCCACTCTGCTGGTTGCATCAAGCCTTAACATTTGTGTAAATATGCCACTTTTTAACAGTCCATTAAGGATCTAGCTTGCTTTGTATTGAAACTCTGAATTTCCTGGTATTTTCTGATACTTGTTTTTTGCTTTTCTGATTTTTTTTCTAAGCATTGTTTATGTTTATTTTAGAAAAACATAGAGTGTCAGATTTCTCTCATAATTTTTTTTGCTCTTCTTCCAAGTCCAAACAAGGTAGCGTTAAACTAATTTCGAGAAACTGTATGTATGACAGTTGTGAAAGATGAATTTTAATTAATTATTTATGTGCTGGTGATAATCTCAATGAACAAATTCTCTGGGAGTAGAATTTTTAAAGTATGACCGTGGAGCTCATAACCACGGAAAATAGAACAATCTTTGTTTCTACTTTTCCTTACCTGGTTGAAGGTAGAGAAGGCAAAATTATGAACTCTTTGGTTTATTGTCTTTATTGCCATCTCCTTTTAGTCCCTCTATCCCCAGTCCTTTGGTGATAGCTTTCACATTTGTGACTCTGTGGTAGCCAGTTATAATAATTCATTCATTGAAAGTCAGGTTAAGTGTGAATGAATTATTTTTGCCTAAGTATTACCTCAGGCATTTTAAGCAGTTTTCCCCATATCATTGTGGATTAAAAGCTTTTTCTTGGAACGAATATTAGATATTAAGCAACAGTTAAAATCACTTTTTGGCATGAGAATGCTCTGCAATCACAGTGGACTTTTTTGGCAGGCTTTAAAGGAATACATACCTAATTTAGTTTTATAGGTTAACTAACTTGTATAGAGATGTCAGAAGGAATGGTTCTTGGTTTATTCTCTGTAGTTGATTCCTTCTTGCCAAGAGCAGCATAACTGGAAAATGGCCTTTGAGAAATTATTGGAAAACAGGGCCTCAAAGTTGCTAGGGTTTATGTGTCTTCTTAACATGTATGCAAACTTGGAACAAAATCCTCCTGGCCCTCAAATCCCTATCTTAAGTCCACTGGAGACATCTGTTTGAACTTATTCTCCCCCAGGAGCCTTGGATTTCTCCCTGTTTTTTCCTTAGCCTGTTTTCTCTATTTCTTCTTCTAGGTGGTTTTCCCAATTGGTATTTTCTCTATTTTGATCAAATTAATGCCATTTTTATTTGGTGTTTATTTTAAGACCTGCAACTTTTTTTTATGTCATTCTCTACTTTTTCATGGCTTTAATATTTTTCACTGGATTTTAAAGTTTCTGGAAAAGAGATATGCCATTGAAAAGTGTCTTTGCTAATAAAGTGATGTCTATATTAAAATATAAAGCATGAATATTTCTTATGGGAAAAGATGGTTTCTTTGAATTGGTCAGCTTTGTAATTGATATTATTCTGCTGAAATTTTGATAACAAAGAGATTCTTAAATCTGATACTCTTCCAGGTATATATATGGAAGGAAATAAACCATTTAGCTACAACTTTATTGAAAATGAAATTCTGTTGAGTTGTGTTGTGTATATATATAATTGTGAAAAGTAGATTATCTTTTTTATACCTTTTCCTAAATATTAATGCTTTGTTTTTTCTTTTTTTCAGATTGCAGCGTCATATGGTAATGCTGTTTGCATTTTTGAGCCCTTGGGCATAAATTCTCATAAGAGAAATTGTGTAAGTATTAAATGATAGTAGACATCTTTAGAATTTAATTAACTTTAGAATCCAGTTGATGGCCTTAAGTGCTCCTTAGGAGTTGGTGCTGAAGGTGGTCTGGAATATCAGTGTGAAATTGGCGTCTGCTGTATGATAAGATCCTTGACATTCACTTGGGATATATCCCTAGACCTCCTACAGTCTCAAGTTTCTAGAATATTGCTGATTGAGATTTACCATGATCTGAATGACTGTTATTTCTTGCCTAGATCACTGGACTAGTCTTCTATCTGCTCTCTGATTTCCTTTCTCCCCCCTGTCACTCCCAATCCCCCCACCCCCCACAGCCCCAACAGCACTCTTAGTACCTCTCAGAGCTCATCTCCTGTTATTCTTGTCCTTTTAGATTCCCCTCCAGTCACACTAGCATTGTTACTGTTACATGTACAAACATGCCAGTTATTCTTCCATGTTAGGGCCTTTGTCTTGGCTGTTCCTTTTGTCTGGAATGTTCTTACTCCAGAAAGCTCCAGGGCTGGCTCCCTTGGATCCTTTAAGACTTTGCTCGGTAATACCTTCTCTGTGAGACCTACCCTGACTGCCCTTTAAAAAATTGCAACTCACTTCCACCACCATATCCCATTCCTCTTACTCTTTTATTTATTTATCTATTATTATTTATTATTTTTAATTTTTTTACTTTTTATTTATAAATACTGTCAAACTTACAGGACAGTTACAAAAATAATAAAAACCATATACAGAGAACTCCAGCATACCCCTCCACACCCACCCCAGATACCCAGTTATCAAGTTCAAGAAATTTAGCATTGATATAAAGCTTACAGTCTATATTCCAATTTTTTCATATGTCCCGAATATGCCCCTTGAGCCTTTTATTTTTCTTTGCTATATACCATCCAGGATCATGTATTGCCTTAAACTGCCATTGTCTTGTTAATTGTTCTTTCTTCTTATTATTATTTTTTAAATTGTGGTAACATATATATAACATAAACTTTCCCAAACCCAAACACACGGAGGCATACTATTCAGTGGGATTAATCACATTCAGAATATTGTGGTACCCTCACCACCTTCCACTGCTAAAACTTTCCCATCTCCCCAAAGAGAATCTCTACACCCATTATGTATTAATTCTCCATTTCTCCTGTATTTCACCCCTGACAACCTGTACTCTAATTTTTATCCCTATGAGTTTACATATTCTCTGATATTTTCCTTGTGGTTATCATGGAGTTTATATTTAACATCCTAAATCTATAACAATCTTGTTTGCTTTGATACCAATTTAACTTCAGTAGTACACACGAACTATGTTCCTGGAACCCTCCATCGCTCCACCTTTATGTAGTTCTTGTCACAAATTACACATTTCTACATTATGAATCCAAACCCATTGATTTATCATTACATTTTATGCATTTGCCTTTTACATCCAGTACTAAGTCAAAAGTGCAGTTATAAACCAAAAATATAAGAGTACTGGTGTTTCGGTCAGCCAAAGGTGTGCCTTTTGAAATATACCAAAGATTGGTCGGTCTTTATAAAGTGTATTTATTTGGGGTAGAAGCTTACAGTTACCAGGCCACAAAGCATAAAGTTCTTCCCTCACCAAAGTCCACGTGTTGGAGCAAGATGGCTGCCGATGTCTGCAAGGGCTCAGGCCTTTGGGTTCCTCTGTTCCCGGGGCTGCGTTTCTCTCCGGGCTTAGCTTCTGCTTCCACCACAAGTTCAGCTGTAGACCATGAGACTCTGTCTTGCGTCTCTCCACAAGGCCAGCTGTAGACTATCCGGCAATTGGCTCACTCCAACATCAGAACT
>PVKH010042189.1:0-10856 GCA_004027955.1 Chaetophractus vellerosus
TCATGGGGCCAGATTAACTAGTTTTATCACCTTTTTGGAATGGGCAGTTAGTTAAGGTATTTGAGACAAAGAAAGATAAAGAACATTTGACTAGGGGGATATAAACAATCAACATTTAAAATATAGTAAATTATAAATACCATTTCTTTGAGTCTCTGAAGGAAATTAGGTTGTCACCTGTAAGGTGACAGAGACACTAGTTTTATAATGTGCAATAGGATACTTAAATTCTGCAGTAGGGGTTCAGTTTCTTTGCGAAAGTAAAAAGATGAGGCTGCTGGCCCCAAAGTACACTTAGTGTAGTATTTTCTTTATACCCCCAAGCTTACCAGGAGACAGGAGAGCCAATTCCATCTTCACTATTACCATTGTGTGGAATGAATGACCAGCTCGTTTCTATACTGCCTTCAGGTTGTCTGAGAATAACGCAAAGCAGAAACAGAGCTGGCTGAATGGTTATGTCTATGACATAGGAGCCGTTTTCTAGTATTCCACTTCATTTTCCTTGACAGAATTCACCATATCCAAAACCCACTTTATCTCTGCTAATGATGTAACTTTCTAGTTGATTCCCTAAATATAAGATCAAAAGCCTTTACTTCTCAACTGATGCTTATGTGAGAATGACCTGTGAGGTGAAATGTTTCAAAATTCACTCCTGGAACAACCCATTGTATTTCCTCAGTCAGGTGCCTACACTCCATTTTATTTTATTTTATTTTATTTTATTATTTTATTTTTTTTAGATTTATTTATTTTATTACATAAATCCCCTTCCCCCCGCTGCGGCGACGCGCCGAGAGTGGTCACTGCGCAGGCGCGGCTTTCCCCGCTTGTGGGCGGTCTCTGCGTCCGTTCACGGCCGGCTTTCAGTTCGCGGGTGGCTGGCGGCGCTCCATCCGCGGGCGACCTGCCCTGCCCGTGGCGGCTCTTGCCATGTCCGTGGCAGCTTCTTGCCCTGCCCGTGGCGGCTCCGGCCCGCCCATGGTGGCTTGCCATTCTCAAGGCGGTCTGCCTGCTAGGAGAGGTCCCCGGGAATCGAACCCAGGGCCTCCCATGTGGTATGCCGGCACCCTATCCACTGGGCTATCAAGCCGGCCCCTACACTCCATTTTAGAGAGCCTGTGAAATAAAGTTTGTGCTCCTTTGGCCTGAGGAATTCTGAATTTTATTCTTAGCAAAGTAAATGTGGACAGAGCCCATTTGGTGGGGAAATCACCGAGGGTCATTAGTCTGCAGAGGTGCATCTCAGTAATGGAGAGATTTGTTTCCTTGTCTCAGACTGTATTAACAGCCTGAACAGTCACAGCGTCATTCCTCTGCAGATGCTTGAACTGCCATGGATTAATTCCCTTGAGTGGGTTGCGGTTTGTTATTACAAAATGAAATGCAGTATGTTGTTTAGCAAAGTGTGCCTCCAGGCATCCAAAGGTAACTCAGCAGTACTGACACGCAAACTTCTTCAGCCTCTGAGAGTTAATAATGAGGCATTTGATACACATATAAAACAGCAGGTCATGTTCACCTTTAAATTGGCGAACGGGAAGGGGTTTCTTTGTTTTTTGTTATAACTTTCACCACTTAAGACACTAGCAGTCTTCCTCATACCACTTTAGCTCTGTCTTGAAAAAAGACTGTCTCCTGACACACAGGGTAATTAATACCTTTTCCTAAAATTAATGAGTGGGAGATAGAGTTAAGTAGTTAGATGTGTGTCATTTTCCAGATTTTGCCAACTTTAAAAAATTTTAAATTGTATGTTGTGTATATATATGTGATGTGTTATATAGAATTATATTTTTCAGTTTTTATTCTTTGTGAAAGCCACATTTAACCAATTAAGAAAAATTGGCCTTGGAGCAATCTTATTTTTCAAGTAGTGTCAGAAAAAGAGGAAGAATGATCTGCCAGGAAAGGCCCTCCCTTGGAAATAAATCTTTTAAAAATAAGGTTTAGGAAAAATTCTAGGCTCAGATTTAGAAGTTCCTTAAACTGGTTTGGTTTCCCTGCTCTTTAATATACATGGGGGTAAAATAATACGAAGGTCTTGATAAATCTGTGAAAGCAAATTACAATAGAAAGTCTAATTAATCATACTCAGAGACCTGCAAGGTCACCTCTAGAACTCTAAGCAACTGTAAACAAGCTTTCATTGCTCTGTTGCCTTATTTGTAAAATGAGAGATTTGTCATTTCTTCCGGGTGTTTAGTCAGTTAAATCAGTGTTTCTAAAGTGCAGGGAAGTAAAAAACGATGAAACGTTGCTGTCAGTGTCATGGTGGTAAACTGTTAGAGTCTGAGTTCTGAGTGAGCCCCGGTGCCAGTGCCGGGGGTCATGGCCCCTCCTGGAGTGCTGCTGAGTGCACCAGGTACAGTGAGCGGACACCTGTGTGCTCCAGCCACCTGGAGGGGCCGACGGGGATGAAGACTGGGGCGGGGCTGTTTGGCCATCAGTATATGTATTGACATCTATAGATACAATACAGAACGCAAAGTTTATTAAGCATTTCATGGTGAACATGAGGTTAGTGTGTACACTTGGCTCTGTGCCTCAGGAGTCAAGTTTGAGAAGCACTTACTTAGCACTGCTTATCCTCTTAGGAATGGAAGACTCTTTCTTCCCACCCAGTACAGAATTGATTATTTTATTTTTATTTCAGGGCATTTGCACGTTGAAGGCAAAGAGGAAAAAATGTCCAAATCATTAAAAAACTATATTACTATTAAGGTAATGTGCTTTTTCTGTTTTGTTTTGTTTTGTTTTGTTTTGTTTTGTTTTGTTTGTGGTGCTGACAACCCACTAAGTCTGTTGTAAAGTCTTATGCATGGTACAAGAAGGACAAACCTCAGATTCTAGTTCTCCAGCCTGTTTTCCCTGTAGCCTCAACCTGTGTTTCCTACCTCCCAATGTAAATTGCTCTTCATTAAGCTCACCATAGCTGTTTTTTTTTTTCAAAAAGTATATTTATGCTTCCTGCCCTCTTTTCTGTGTGTCAGCTTTCTTTGTTGACTTTTTCTTCTTGCTTTCCAAGTTTTACACTTTCTTCTTCCTCTCTCTTTTATTAATAACAGTTTTATCTATTGAATCATATTCACTTAATTCCTTTCCTTTCCTTTCCCTGTCCCTCCACCAGCTTCCTTCTATCGAGTGTGGGGTTAGGATTGTTTGTTTTTTTTCTGCATGCCTTGAGTGGGCGAAGAAGTGGCTGGCTTTTTAACCTACCTGGAAAATGTTATTGTGCTGTGCTAATGAAGAATGGAGTGTGATTTTTCCATATTAACGGAAAACAATTGCACTAATAGAGGAACACTTTTTAAATAGTTTGATGTCCTTTTTGTCTTTGGGCCTACAAAGCCAAATTTAATTTTAATTTTAGTTGCAAACTAAATTGGCAACAATAATAACTAGACCTTTACTAAATCTATCCAATCATGGAAAGCTATTACTATCAGATTTAGAATAAACCAAAAGGGGGATGCTCCTCCCAAAATAATTTTATACATTTTTCTTTTTTTGGTTACATATCCCCCCCTTTCTGCTTGCTCTTGCTGTGTTCATTTCTCTGCGTTCTTCTGTGTCTGCTCTGTCTCCCCCACTGCGGCGACGTGCTGAGCCAGGTCACTGCGCAGGCGGCTCTGCCCCGCTTGTGGGTGGGTCTGCTTCCATTCCCCGGGTGGCTTTTTGCTCCATTCGCAGGCGGCTTTGCTCCGATCACAGACGGCTCACCCTGCCCACGGTGGCTCTGCCCTGCCCATGGCGGCTTTGCCTTCTCAGGCGGTCTGCCCGCTCAGAGAGGTCCCCAGGAACCAAACCTGGGGCCTCCCATCCGGGACCTCCCATGTGGTGTACCGGGGCCCTATCCACTGTGCTATACAGCCGGCCCCATACATTTTTCTTAAACAGAATTTTCCATTATGCACATTTTCAAAATACAGAAAAGTTGAAAGAAACATTTGTGTACCACCACATAGCTTCAATAGTTGTTACTTTTTGCTATATTTTCTTTATATATATATGGAGTGTGTGTGTGTATGCGTGTGTATATATATATTGTTGAACCATTTGAAAATACATTGCAGACATCATGAATTTCTCTAAATAATTCAGCTTGCAACTCTTAAGAATTAGGGTGCATTCCTACATAATCAAAACACCTAAAAAGGTAATAACTTTTTAGTATTATCAAGTCCATATTCCAATTTCTCTCTTTGCCCCCAAAATGTCTTTTACAGCCCCCCTCCCCCCGCCTCCCTGCAGAATTCAAGCAAGGTCTATGCATTGCATTTGGATGTTGTGTCCTTTTTGCCTTTCAGTCTACCACAGTCTCTTTATTTTTATTTTCCCTGTGACATTGACTTTTTGAAGAGACCAGGCAAGTTGCCTTGTATAACATCCCACATTGGATGTGTCTGTTTCTTTGTGGTGTCATTTAACTTGTTCTTCTATCTCCTGTATTTCCTTTAACTGGAAGTGAGGGCTAAAGGTTTGATTCGATTGCGGTTAAACATTTTTGGCACGAGTACTTCATAGATGATGCCAAGTACTTCATACTGAATTCCTCTGGGAGGCCCCAGTGGCAGGTTGTCTGGTTGTCTTTCTACTAGTGATGTTCAGTTTGGTCACTTGGATAAAGGATGACCGAAGATCTTTCTATTGTAAAGATTTTTAATTCCTTTTTGTGATATTGAGAATCTAAGAGGTGATATTTGGGTACCATGTGGATATCTTGTTCCCCAGCAACCTTGCACTTTGTGGTTTTAGGCCTTACTGTAATCATTTATTTCATTGATGTTTACAAAATTGTGGTTGTGTTGGGCAGTCCTCTTTAAAGAAAAGGATGTTTGTCTTTATGTCTTTTTCTTTTTAAAATATTACTAGGGAATTGTATTATTCAGGGTAATGTTAATTCAGTCTTGTTCCTTTTGGTGCTCAGATTTGGCAAGTGAAGGCTCTTCAGACTGGCTGCGGCATCCCTTTGCAGTGACACAGTAACTTAGTCTTTGCGTGCTTTCCTGCTTTCCACTCATGCTTATGTTTTACTTTCCCTGTCCCAGACTTGCCGTTTCTCTAAGGAGCCTTGCATCCTTTGAGGGGGTAATGGAATTTTGAAACCAAGATCTGGGCACTAGGTCTCTTTATTGCTACTGGAGTGACCATGTTTCCAGGCTTCTTCAGGAGACAAAGCTAGGGAGAGGAAAACAAATATACACATATGAAATATTTTATTTGAGTTCGTTTTGAAATAGCCAATAAAAATTAATATTACAGGGTTTTAAAATTTTAGTTCTTTTTTCCTTTTACTAGAAATCTTTTTTCCTTATACAGTATTAGCATATCAACTCGTTACTTTATCTTAAAATACACATAAAATAAGTAAAAATTTCCAATAACTGTATTACTAGTAATAGTAAAACTACTTAGTAAAGTTTAAGATTTCTCTGCATTTCTTTTTTTAAGAACAGATTTACTTAGCTGTAATTCACATACCATAAAATTCATCATTTTAAAGTACATTATTCAGTGGTTTATAGTGTATTCACAGAGTTGTGTAACCATCTCTACTCTCTAATTAAAGAGTATTTCATTACCCCAAAAGGAGCTGCATACCCATTGCAGTCACTTCCCTCCAGCCCCTGGCAACCACTGATCTACTTTCTGTTTCTATAGATTTGCCCACTCTGGACTTGTATTTCTTCTTACTCTTACAATATATCTAAGTTATACACACAGTCAGAGCTTATGGTCAAAAATCTCTTAAAATGATTGTTTTCTCAGTTTCTCTTTTATTACATAGTTAGGTTCAGTATTCAGTTTGCATTCAATTTGAGGATATCTCTTTCATCTATTTTTATTGACTTATTTTTCAAATATGTGAAATGTTTACAGGGTTCAGTAATTACCACTTAGATATAGGATAATCCTAGCAAAGTCCCTCTCTGATCCCTTCCTTGCACCCTGTTACATCCCATCTCTGTCGTTAACCATTGTTTCTGGATTATCCTTCCAGTGTTTTGCTTTACAAAAATAAGCAAATATGTATATAAATTCTCATTTTCCCTTCTTTCTTACACATAAGGTAGAATACTATGTATACTGTTCTGTGCTTTCTGTTTTTCACTTAACAATTTAAGTAATGTTTTAATCTGATAATAGAAGTAATGTACTTCGTTGCAGAAAGTTTGAAAAATACAGTCAAGACAAAAAAACACATGGTATAAAAATTAAAGGTGTAGAATATGAAGAGCAAATCTCCCTCTCAGCCATGTTCCCCTGTTGCCTAAATTTTTCCTTCCTAGTGTGACTGTTAACTGATTTCTCAGGAATCAAAGTGTGTCTATTTACATATCTCATAAATATATTTCTTTATTTTTTTCCTTCCACACAATGGTACTACTTTTTTTTTTTTTCACTCAACCAATCTTTTGGATTAGTTGGTTTTCTACCTTGTGGAACAGTTTCATTCTTTTGAATGACTATATGATAGTCCATTGTATGGGTACACCTAATTAAACAAACGCCTGTGGTCATTTATATCACATTTTCTACTAGGGTATGGGCAGTTTTAATTTCTGTAGCTATTTCCAAGTCAGCATTCTTTTTAGTGACCATTTAGTGGCTCATTGTTGTCACATCCCATGACCCACTGTTTCCCCATTGTTGGCCTTTTATGTTAGTCCTATATTCTGTAGTCTACAGAGCTGTAATGAATATCCTTTAGCTAAATATTTATGCACATCTAATGATTACTTCCTTAAGATAAATAACTCAAAGCAGAATTGCATTCCAGAGGGCACACACATTCAAAATGCTTTGGATATAGCCTCTGCTAATTTAGTATCACTTACATTTCCACTAGCAGTCTGTGAAATGTCCATTTTCCAGATCCCTTTCAACATTGAATTAGAAGAATCCTAATGAGTTTAACATTTATCTTGTTAATTTGGTGAAAAATGGTATCTTGAGTTTATATTTTCAATCTTTTTAAATTTATTGAGACCTGTCGTGTTATGCAACACATGATTTATTCTAGAGAAGGACCATGAGCACTTGAAAAGAGTGTATATCCTGCTGTTTTGGGGTGTAATGCTCTATAAATGTCTGTTAGGTTAAGTTCATTTATCATATTATTCAAGCTATCTATTTCTTTATCTTCTGTCTAGATGTTCTATCTAGATAGTGGTGTATTGAAGTCTCCAACTATTATTGTAGAGAAATCTGTTTCTCCCTTCAGTTTTGCCAGTGTGTGCCTCATGTATCTTGGGGCACCCAGTTTAGGTGCGTAAATATTTATTATAGCTATTTCTTCTTGGTGAATTACCCCTTTTGTTAATATATAATGACCTTCTTCATCTCTTATAACAGTTTTGCATTTAAAATCTATTTTGCCTGATAATAGTATCACTACTCCAGCTCTTTTTTGGTTATTATTTATGTGAAATATCTTTTTCCAACCTTTCACTTTTAACCTGGTTGTGTCCTTACGTCTGAGGTGAGTTTCTTGTAGACAGCACATATATGACCCATTTTTTTTTTATCCATCTGTCTATGTCTTTTGATTGGGGAATTCAACCCATTAATGTTCAATAGTATTAATGTACAGGCATTGTCTACTTTGTCCATTTTATCCTTTGGCTTTCCGTTGTCATATCTTACTATTGTCTGTCTTGTTACCCTTACTAATAGTCTTCATTTCGACACTCTTCTCCAAGTTTCTCACCCTTGTTTTTTCCATTCAGGCTGTAGCACTCCTTTTAGTATCTCCTGTAATTATTGTTTTTTGGTAACATACACAGTTTTTGTTTGTCTGTGAAGACTTTAAACTCACCCTCATTTTTGAAGGACCATTTTGCCGGATCAAGAATTATTGGCTGGCAGTTTTTCTCTTTCAGGACCTTAAATACATCAAACCACTTTCTTCTTGCCTCCGTGGTTTCTGATGAGAGGTTGGCACTTAGTCTTCTTTTTTTTTTTTTTTTAAAGATTTATTTATTTTTTTTTTTTATATATCACACCCCCCCCCCCGCCTCGCTGCTTGTTCTTGCTGTGTTCATTTTTCTTTTCTTTGCTTTTGCGTTCTTCTGTGTCTGCTTTGTCTCCCCCTGCTGCGGCATCCTGCCGAGTCAGCTCACCATGCAGCGGCTTGCCTTGCTCGCGGCGGCTTGCCTTTGCTCACGGCGGCTTGCCAGGTCACGACAGCTTGCGTTCTCGAGGCGGCCTGCCTTCTCGAGGAGGCCCTGGGAACTGAACCCAGGGCCTCCCTTGTGGTAAACCAGGGCTCTACCAATTGAGCCACAGCTGGTTCCCACTTAGTCTTCTTAAAGTCCTCTTGTATGTGATGCATTGCTTTTCTCTTGCTGCTTTCAGAATCCTTTATCTTTGGTATTTGCCATTCTGAATAGTAGGTGTAGGAGTAGGTCTATTTGAATTTATTCTGTTTGGGGTGTGTTGTTGTTCTTGGATGTTGATACTTATGTCTTTCATAAGAGTTGGGAAGTTCTTGGTCATTATTTCCTCAAATATTCTTTCTCCTCCTTTTCCATTCTCTTCTTTCTTGTCTGTTGGGACACCAATAATGTGTATATTTGTGTGCTTAGCATTGTCATTCAATTCCCTGATACCTTGTTCCAGTTTTTCCATTCTTTTCTTTTTGTTCTCCTGTCTTATCAAGTTCAGACGCTTGGTTCTCTAAGTCACTAATTCTGTCCTCCACCAATTCACATCTGCTGTTATGTGCCTCTGATTTTTTTTAATTTTTTTTTAAGGAGGTACTGGGGATTGAACCCAGGACCTCGTACATGCATAGCAGGCACTCAACCACTGAGCTACACCCACTCCCCCCATCTAATGTATTTTTAATCACATCCATTGTGTCTTTCATTCCCATAAGCTATGTTACTTTTCTTTGCAGGCTTTCAAATTCTTCTTTATGTTCACCCAATGTCGTCTTAATATCCTTTATCTCTTTAGACATATTTTCCTTCAAGTCCTTGAATTGATTTAGGAGATTTGTATGGTTATCATTGATTAGTTGTCTTAAATCCTATGTCTCATCAGAATTTTTGGTTTGTTCCTTCAGCTGGGCCATCTCTTCCTATTTTCTAGTATGTCTAGGCATCTGAATATGTTGGTGAATTTACTCTGATAGTTTCTCTCTTCTGCCTATTGGTTTTGTTTCACGGCTTTTCTTTGATTTTGGGGGAGTGCAAGTATATGCATGAGGCAGTAGAGACAGAAAGTCATATTAAGGAACAATGAATAGCTTTTGTTTTTGTTGGAAATAGCTCTGTACTCATACATGTCAAACATCTGGCAACAGTTTACAAAAAGCAAAACAATCAAGAATGGGAAAAAAACAAAATCCTCACCCAGTATTGGCATGGCAGTTGGGAAACCCATTCCAGGAAGGAAAAAAAAATTCCAGCAGTAAAGCAACTCATAACAAGCTTTAGAGCAGTTTATAGTCTATGCTTTGGAGAATTAATTCCAAACTAATTAAAAAATAAGGGCAAAAAGAAAAACAGGGTGGCCAGAAAGTCCCTAAGTATGTAGTTAGAAGTCATCTCTCTGCTCTCTCCGTTCTCCAGGTTACGCCCAAACACAGTACATTTGTATCGCATACTCACCAGAGTCCATCTTTCCAAAGCCTTGCTCAGATAAAACATACCATGATTACTAGCAGACACAGGTCCATGGGTAGGGACTCTGTGGCCACTTCATAGTGCGTGAAATAACTGTTCAGAGGAGCACTATTCAAACAGGAAAAACTGGAAATTAGAAGTACCACAATGAGGAAATGACTGAGCAAATCAAGACATAAGAATGATTTGATAAAGAGAAAAGTACAGCATTTGGAGTTTGAGTGTGGCCGCTGACATTTAGTGGTTTGGTTTCTAAGCTTTTTTTTTTGTCACCATATAAGGACTGATAATTATATCTTAGTATTTAGTAAATGGCAAAGCCTTTTATTAAAGTGTTAGTTATTTATTTTGGTTCTTTTGTTCAGAAGGGACACTGTTGCATTTAAACTTGTATGTTTCCATTCTGATGCTTGGAAATTTGAATAGGAAGTAAAATGAAGTGGAAAAGGTAGGACCATTACTGCAAGTAAGCATTAATTAAAAGTGCAGAAATGTACATGTACACATTAGGTGAGGATCTCAAGTAAGCCTAGTTTGGAGGATTTAAGAGGCCAATAAATATTCTGGTTTTGTTTGTTTGTTTTTCACAATTTGAGAGAGTATATAGGAGAAAGACAGATGGAATTGAAATGCCAGCTTTATTACTAATAAAAGTTGGATTAGACCAGGGTTCTTCACTTTTTGTGTGTACCGTGGATCCCTCTGACAGCTTGGTAAGATCTATGGAGCCTTTCTTAGAGTAATGTTTTGAAATACATCAAATGAAATACATAAGAGTGCGATTTAATGCAGTAAATACGTGCTTCTTTGTGAGTGGATTTAACAGTCTAGCAGTGTGTCTAATAGCCACTGTAGGCTCATAGGTGATGAGCATAAGCCATAGTTTGACAGAACTGCAGCCGCTGTAATGTGATCTGAAGATATCTGATTTCTCCTAGTGACAGAGTTACAGGTGCTGGCCCTCCTACGTGGTTTCTTGCTTCCATTGGTGATTGAAGGAAATACCATATTTCAGTTACTGGTTAGTGGATATAAATATATAACTATTTTCCCACCTACATTCACGGAGCTGAGCATTCTCTACATGGACCACTACTCCGGGACCAGGTTGAGAAATCCTGGACTAGAGGATTGGCTGTGCGGCTTCTGAGTTAATGTCACCCCGAATGAGACGGACCAGCCCATTGCCTCCGGCATAGTCAGAAAGACTGGGGAAGG
>PVKH010042190.1:0-10855 GCA_004027955.1 Chaetophractus vellerosus
ATCTGCAAATAGTTATCTTGGAGCATCAAACATGAAAAAGAATGAAGAGAACATGAAGATCAAGAATAAGCCTTTATCACCAATAAAACTTACACCCACTTCAGTGCTTGATTATTTTGGAACTGGAAGTGTTCAAAGATCAGATAAGAAGATGGTGGCAAGCAAAAGAAAAGAGGTGAGTGTTCTAGGTGCAAGGAAGAAAGTTCAAGATTTGTGCCTATTTACTATTTTTAAAGGAGGAGAAATTTGGATGTTATAAATAGGGCAACACATTTTATCAAGTTTTCCAAGATTATGGATAAAATGTCTTGCCCTCTTTTTAGAGCAGGGGTTCTTAACCAGGGGTCCACAGACCCCCATGGGGTCCATTGAAAGATTTCAGGGGTCTAAGAGCTTAAATTGAAAAAAAAATCAACTTATTATCTTTATTTTCTCTGACCTCTAACTGAAATATAGCATTTCCTTCACTTATGAACGTGTACAATAAATTACAGTAGTATTCATTTCATATCACATTACAGTTGTTGCATATCTTGAAAAATTGCTTACACTCATCCACACTTTGTAATTACAGTAGTTGCTAGTTGAGTGTCATAAAGCTACCTGTCATTACATTCTGAGAAGGGTACTGTGGTTTTCACCTGATTGGCAGAGGGGTCCATGGAACAAAAAAGGTTAAGAACTCCTGTTTTAGATGATGAAGTTAGAATATTACATGTATATATATTTTTTTATATTGGAAAATGGGAAAATATAATTTAAACCATAAAAAAATAGCAATTCTCAGAATCTAAATTAAATACTCAGTATATAAAATTTTACTGTTGTCTTCACCCAGACAAAATTAGGCAATACATTTATTCCCAAATGGGGTCATAAATACATCCCTTATAAATAGGGCATGTACCTATGCTACCAATGCTATGCTTTTTTTTTTTTTTTTTTTCTTTTAAAAAGGTACTGGTCCTTCATACATGGGATGCAGATGCTCAACCACTGAGCTACACCCACTCCCCATATGCTGTACTTTTGATCTTTTCTACTTTGGTATTGGATTCATCTTTTTCTGGACATTTAGGAAACAGACTTAAAGAGAAATTATAGTGGAAGTAGACCCCAGAGGTATAGTTTGCCGAATGATCTATGTTTGTTGATTTCATTATGGTTGCTATAGGGCAGTGCAATCATTCTCACATATTGGTTTGTCAATGTTCTAGGCTACTTCTCAAGCCAGGACATTAATCTACAGATTTTTTGGGTACCTATTCCTGAACATATCAATAATATTAAGTGAGAACCATTTGTCTGTAGGATGTTTACTTATTAGGAAATTGGATGTGGTCAGGGAGTAGCCATGAGCATGATTTTCTGTCTGGTATAGATTGCGACTATTCCGTTACTCATAAACTTATGTCATCTGATTATTTATAATCAGCTGTAGTCAAGAAAAGGCATCTTGTTTTTACCTTAAGGTTTATGTTGCTCTTGCTTGATTTTCTTTAAAATATAGCCTTCACAAAATAAAGATGATTCCAGATTAAATGATGACGCCATCGCCAAGCAATTGCAACTTGATGAAGATGCGGAGGTATTGGCATTTTGTCTAGCCAGACAATTAAGTCTAAGTTTGTTCTAGTCTAGTTAGAATTTAATATATGAAAACCTATATTTATGTAAAAGATAAATGAAGAGAGCAGTAGATAATTATTTACTTAAAGATTTATTTTTACATTTCTCAGAATGGAATCCTCCTTTAGGATGTTTAAAATAAATTTGATATGCTCCCATCTCTTTTCTTTTCTCTTTATACATACCCTATAGGCCATCTCATCCACTCTTGTGACTTTTGTGTATGCTGATGAACCCTAAATCTGTCTACAGTTCAGAGATACATAAACCCATAAATTTATTCAAGTATTTATTGCGTACTTACTGAGTGACTGGCATTGTTATAGATATCTGTATATCAATGCAGTATCTGTTAGAGATATTGCAGTTAAAAAGAAAAGTATAATGTTGTTATAAGTGATTATGAAGAAGGGTAAAGGGATAGAGAGTTATAGGGTGATCAGTGGGTTATGCATGTTCTACTTTAAATAGAGGGGTTAAGAAGGCTCCCTGAGGAAGTGACATTGGGGCACAAAATAAAATGATACAATGAGCTATAGGACTAGCTACGTGGGGGAAGATTTCCTCTAAGCAGGTGGAACAGCAAAAGTGCAAGTGACCTGAGTTAGAAGTGTGTTTCATATGTTCAGGGAGATCAGTATGGCTGGAGAAGAGTGATTGAGAAAGAGAGTGATATGAGATGAGTTTGGAGAAATGTTCACCATCAAATCCTGTAGGTCATGATACATCTTTCACCCTGCCTTGCCTAAAGGGTTGGATGGTAAG
Source organism: Chaetophractus vellerosus (assembly GCA_004027955.1). Taxonomy (NCBI): domain Eukaryota; kingdom Metazoa; phylum Chordata; class Mammalia; order Cingulata; family Chlamyphoridae; genus Chaetophractus; species Chaetophractus vellerosus. Next base: position 2,395 of record PVKH010042190.1, read on the forward strand.
GACTTTGGATTTTAGTTTCAGTGAGATGGGAAAAACCATTGGAGTTTTGAATAAAGAAGTGACATGACCTGATAGTTCTTACCAAAAAAATCATGGCTAATAGATCATGTAAAGCAGAAGCAGACCAATTTAGAGACTATTATGGTAGGGTAGATGAGCAAAGATGTTGGCTTGTACCACAGTGCATGAGGTGATGAGCAGTCATAATCTGTACACATTTTGAAGATGCAACCTTTGTTTTGGTAATAGATTGGATAGAAGGTGTGGGGGAAAGAGGATTCAAGAATGGGTACAAGTTTTTTTTGCCTCAGCAACTGGTACCATTTACTGAGATTGGAACACTGCAGGCACGAGTTTGGTACATAGAATTAAAAAATTCTGCTTTGAACATATTAAACTTGAGATACGTGATAAGACATCCAAGTGGAGATGCAGAGTAGGCGGTTGGATAGAGTAGTCTGAAGCTCAGGGCAGAGTTCCAGGATGAGATGTGTATTTGAGAATCATAAGCATTTGGATGGTATTTAAAACCAGTGTAACTGTGTGAGATCATGGGGAGAGAATGTAAACAGAAAAGAAAGAGGGTCTCAGGGTTAAGCTCTGGGATACTGTAAACATTTAGAGCTCTGGTCAGGAAATGGAATATGATAAAACAAAGAAGACTAAGAAAGTGGCTAGTGAAGTAGGAGGAAAATCAGGGGAGTTTGGTATTTTATGGAAGCCAACTGAAGAAAGTATTTCAAGGAGGAGTACTCTTTGTCAGAGGCTCCACGCTTTGGTATCTGTTGTCTAAACCTCCTTCTTGGTTATTAGTTTAAGTGTCTCTTTCTCAGAGTCCCCAAATCCCTTCTATATATATTTTGTAGCACTCTACCGTAGCTACTATTAGCTTTTATTTTAATTGTTATAATAGTTCTTCCTATATATAGACTCTACTCTGCAAAAGCAGGGCGGTTTATGTCTGTCTCAGCCATTGTGATGTCAGTGCCCATCTTAGTGCCTGGCACAGAGCAGGCTCTTGATAAATACAATTGTGAAAAAACCATATTCCAGTCTCTGGAATAGATCTGATTATTAAAATTTTTTTAATTTGGCAGCTTATAGTTTGTGATTTCATAATTTTTTCCCTATCTTATTTGATCACGCTGAATTACATAAGCTATAAATGGTCCTCCACATAGTTCATGGTAGCAGAAGTGGCCTAGGCAAAACTGTGACGTAATTTTTAGGGACTGAACTCTCATCTGTCACAAATACTGGCAGCTCACACAATCCTTTCCAAGCCAGATATGTTACTTTGTATTACAATCTCCTATTTTCATATTCCCATCACATTCTTCATCATATTAATCCGATGAAGGAATTTAAATATGTTAATGAGTGCTGTCTTACCTATCTAGAGGGATAATATTCCTCTAGAGTCCCCCTCCTTCCTTTCCCCCCTCATTTTCACCTCTTTGTTTATTCATTAGTATCTAATATGTAAGATGTTAAACATATCTGCTGTGCTAAACGTTGTATCAAAATACAGGACTCTTGATCACATGGTGCTGTAATCACCAGTTATGGATTTCTAATGGAAGTACATCAATTTCTCCTGTTCTGTCCTCTTAAAACATTTAGAATCCTCTTTACCAGAAGCATACTACATAGTGTGAAATATTGGAAAAGTTTTACAGAGCTCAGCCATAAATCTTTGCAAAGGCCACTGGTTGTTCATTTGAAGGACCTTGCCATGATCAAGATTTTCATGTTGTTTTTAGCAATTAGATAGATGTGTATTTCACTTACAGTAAAGAAATATTAGGCATCTCTCTGTCTGGCTTGCTAATAGTTCTGCATAGGTTGGGTTAGTTCAAACAGTAGAAGGCTTGGTTACTGTGTTCTTATGCCAGCTTCTGTTGGACTGGGTAGATTTTGAGGTTCTTTCTTATGTTTGAATAGTACATGGAAGATTTTGTTTGATATTAAATTAGTCTCTGTTACTAGGGGCCATAAAAGACCATTTAATTTATAATGAGAAATTTATTCCACTGCCCCACACTGTCTTTTGGAAGAGGTTTATTTTACTGAAAGTGAAAATATTTGGAAATAATGAGAAAACTAGAATGTCTGCTTTGAGTGTTACATTAGAATGGTAGGAAAACTATTGACATGACTTAAATTTTCAAAAGTTGAAACATGCGTTTGAATTAGTAATTGAAGAGTTTGATGGTCTGAGTGATGGTTATATTTGTGTATATCTTGCTATTGTATGTGAAGAAAATATTTAATTTTCTTACTTAGGTTTTTTTTGTTGTTGTTGTTTTTTTTTTTTTGCTATTCTTTGGACTATAATGTTTTTCTATCAGGTTTAGATGCCTTTGAGAGCTCTTTTTAGAACTTAATATAAATAGAAATAAAAGATCTGTAATGCTAGGACTATTAAGAGAAAATTATAGACTTCAAATTTTAAAAGTAAGAAATTTGACTTTAAAAATATGCTTACTTTATTATCTGCTATGCCTGGTAAACTAAATATATGTTCTGAAACCTAATTTGGCTTATTAAAACAAACCTGTGATACTTGACTATTAATATTAAGTGGAAAAATATAGTTATTTTCTGGAAAATGTTTTTCTAGTGTTTTCTAAGTATCATGAATCAAGCATTTTAAAATTTTCATTTGCAAAATGGACAAAGGAACTCACTGTATTGACTTTTTACAGTTGGAGAGGCAACTGCATGAGGATGAAGAATTTGCCAGAACATTAGCCATGTTGGATGAAGAACCCAGGACTAAAAAGGTATCATTATGTTGGGCTGTTTGTACTTTGAATATACAATCAGATCAGTGTTCTCTGTGTTTTCTAGGCACTGGAGATGCAACCATGAGTAACTTTTCCAGAAAGCAGCTAAGTTATTTTAATATAAAAAGGTTTTTGGGAAAGCAACTGGAAAAACTTATTCTTCCAAAAAGAAGATTGAAAGGGTCAAAACCAACCAGAACCCTTCTCACAAAACAATGAATTAACACCTTTTCCTTACTTTTAATCATGGAGGGGTTCTCATGTACTTGTTCAGAGAATAGTGCTTATAAAATTCCTATGGAACATAAGTTTAATAGCTTTAATATTAATTACTAACTTTTCAGGAAGCATAATTTTGTGATTTCTAATTGGCTAACTTTGTTATATATTATATTAGGGCAGTCTCAAATATAATGAGTATATTTTGGGGGGAATCTTTAAAAACATTAAGGTTTTTTTTCATCACTTGACCTCTAATAAACTGGCCTTAGAATGAATCACATTGCGTTAAAATAATTGTCAGTACCATTATCCGACAATTTTAAAAGGTTTTACTTCCTTCCTTTAGAGTTGGGAGTTTCAAACTTAGATACCATCAGGGGGCTAGACTAGGCAGGCAGGTATATGACAGTAGGGAGTTTTTGAAAAATGGAATTTTGAGGGAATAGTGAATAGATTTTTTTTTTTCTCTTTTGAGAAATGCTCTTTTATTTTTCTTTTCCTTTGGGAGCTAGATTGCTTTCATTTTAGTCTTTTTGGTTTGGATTTTAGTTTTCAGCGTGATAATACTAACAAATCTGAGGGTTGAAAGAAGCAGAAAAGGCTTCCACTTTCAAATTCACAGGTTGGGATGAACTAAGATAATTTTTTTATATATTTTTATACCCTCATATCAGTTTCCTCATCTATAACATGAAGTAATAAAACATGCTTCATTTGCTCCAGAAATTTTGTGGTTGAATCCAAGTTTATTGTATCCTGCTGGTTTGGAAGGCAGCCCTTAAATTTAAAACTTGATTAACAGTAGGTTTTTGTGTTAATAGTTTTTCTTATTTTTTGTCACATTTGACACTTTTTAAATTTCCTTAGGCTCCGAAGGATCCAGAAGAGAGAGAAATGTTTTCATCTGTCCAAGCCAATTTAAGTAAAACAGAAAGACATAAAAATCCTCATAAAGGTAATACTGGCAGAAAAAGTAAGTGGTAATATTTGTCTTTATAGAAGAAAATTCATGATAACCTTGTTTAAACATTCTTTTCAATAATTGTCTTATATTGTTAGGTAGATATAATTTCATAGTACTATTGGCACATGTTCTACATAGATGACTTTGAAAGCTATTGGGATACTAGCTTGTAGAGAATACCCATATGCTCTGTGTTTGTCATGGGAAACATTATATCTCTTGGATTCCTGTTAATTTCCAAGTATAGTCCAATATGTGGACCTTAATATATAAAGACAAAGAACTAGATGTTTAGAGCTTTTCATCTTAGAATTGTTAGTCTCATGGAGTTGACTCATAGTTGTCCAGGTCATCTGAAGCTCTCCTGCTGATTGCCACCAGGGTCTGTTATTGAACTGTGTGCTAGCATAGATGATCTTAAGTCTATAAGTAAATCTGCCCATTCAGTACTTTTCGGTTTTGAAACCTTAGGATTTTCAGCTTTTAAGCTATATTACAAGCACAACTTTTGTGTGACATATTCTAGCCAATAACTTTTCTCTATGTAAATTTAGATTGTTGAAGTTTATCTGTGGGATGAAGCCCATGTCCTTAGATATAGATTACCATATTATTTCAAGAAATATATAGTTTATATTAAAAAAGGACGAATCCATTAACATGAACTGGTTAAACAAAGAATGTCTACAAATGTCTAATTTTAAGAAATAAATATGCTGTATAAACTATGGAATTAAAATCTTTACATCTTGAAATCACCATATGGTATTGTACACTGTTACGGTCACTCATTTGAAAAATGAAAAAAAAAATGTTGGTATTGGATTACATTTTCCAAAAAGCAACTATCATAATTTTGTCTTTATTCCTAGTAAAAACAGAACAATTTTCAGATGAAAGAAAGAATTGCAGTCCTAAGAAGCAAACTAAATGTGAAGGTTCAAAAGAATCTCAGCAACATTCCAAGTCATCACCCTACAAAATAGGAGAACCCTGTTCTCCAAAGGCCTGTTCTAAGTTGGCACTTTCGAAAAAAAAAGAAGAGAATTCTTATAAAGAAACAGAGCCTGTGACCCCCAAAAGAAAAGAAAATTTTATCGAATTGAAAGGAGACACAAAAACTCCTAAGAAAACCAAAAGTTCCCCAGTTAAAAAAGAGGTAGAAACTTTCTAAAAAGTTTATTATTTTCAAGCTCTGTTGATCTAGGTTTATTGTTTTGAAATTTTATTTCTAACTTCATAGATCATTATAGTACTTTTGATATATCATCTGATTTAGAAGCTTATTGAAAAATATAGATTATTAATATAGATTAAAAAGTCAGTATTTACTGACTGTTATTGTGTGTCAGATGTTGTGCTAATACTTTACAGGTGGAATCTCATGTAATCTTCACAACAACACTGTGAGGTAATTACTTTTATTATTCAACTTTTAAAGATGAGGAAATAGGCTGAAAGAATGTAAGTAACTTTTCCAGGATCACCCAGCTGGTAAGTGGTAGAGCCAACCTCTAATCAAGGACCTCACAGTGGCTCTGAGCTTGGACTCTAGAGCCAGCTTTGAATCATAACGATAACCCGGCCACTAAGCGTGTGTGTGACCTTGGTCTGGTTACTTAAACTCTCTGTTTTTGTTTCCTCATTTGTAAAATGGGGATAATAATAGTAATATATGAAACTTAGAACAGTGCCTGATTCATAATAGGTGCTGTATTAGTTAGCCAAAGGGGTGCCTTTGCAATATACCAATAATTGGTTGGTTTTTATAAAGGGTATTTATTTGGGGTAGAAGCTTACAGTTACCAGGCCACAAAGCATAAGTTTCTTCCCTCACCAAAGTCCATTGTCACGTGTTGGAGCAACACAGCTGCCGACGATTGCCAAGGTTCAGGCTTTTTGGGTTCCTCTCTTCCTGGGGCTGTGTTTCTCTCTGGGCTTAACTTTTCTGTTTCCTCCACAAGGCCACCTGTAGACTATCAGGAGAACGGCTCACTTCTCTCCAACATCCAAACTCCAACATCAAAACTGCTTCTCAAATCTGTTCCCTCTGTCTTTTGCCTTGCCTTTTATACTTGAGACCACACCCACTGAGGGGCAGGGCTCAATGCCCTACTGACAAGGCCCAGTTAATGCCCTAATCATAATCTAATCATGCCCAGATTAACAGATCAGTTTACAAGCATGATTCAATTTATATTTTTGGAATTCATAATTACATAAAACTGCCATCCATTACAGGTGCTCTGTAAATTTAGCTATTATTGTTTACAAAATGGTTATTTAGATTCTCCTGAATTTACGCCTTTTTACTCTTATGTAACTATCTTGAAATACTGAAATCATTTTCAAAGGAGAAAACGGTGAAATAATACAGAATGCTTTTCAAAAGTTTTGTTTTTAAATGTATTTGAGAAGTGCATGGTCTCTTTGAATATCTAATTTGTACCACTGTATCTTTATAATGAAAAACCACTATTTATTCCTTTATGCCTCTTGGCAGAATGTTGTCTATTTTAACTGCTCATCATCATTATTTTTAGTGCAAAACATCATCATTATTTTAGTGTAGTAGTGATTTCAAAATGCTTTGGTTGGTGGTCAGTGCTCATAAATATGCTTAAAGGAACGATTAACTTTTTGGTCTTGGATTTGTCTTCACTAAATATTTATCTGGTAGAAGATTGGTTTTCTTTAGGCACACTAAATGTGTTCAGTTTACAAAGCCTTGACTAGTAGTCAAAGCTTTGTAAACTGAACACATTGTAATAGAAATCACTAATAGAGAACTTTTACTTACACAGTTTTAGGAACATCAAAGTCTAATTAATGCAGTTTATCTTGGTCAGATGATTCTGGCTTCATTATTGTATGTGCTTCGTAAGTTTATTATCTTTTTTTCTTTCTGTTCTTTTTAATTATAAGTTTCAAATTCAGAGTTATTTCATAGAATTAATGTTATAAAATGAATGGTTTTCTCGTTGTGCATTGGACTCTCCTTTGGAGCTCGTTTAAAAATATGTTTTCCAAGGGCACATATTGAAAATATGTGCTTTGGTCATCTGTATTTTAATAAGCTATTCAGGTGATTTGAATGCACACCAACCTTTGGGAACCACTGGTTAAAAATTATGTTTAGTTTATAGGGTCAGCCTATAATGACTTGTTTACTCATAACATAACCAAACTAGCTTAGTTATTTCATTGATTTAGTCATATAGAAGTAATACTTTGTCCGCCCTCAAAGGCATTTGGGGTGGCAAGACAAGTTTAAAATACTGTAAAATGGGAAGATGAAAAATCAACAGAATTTGGAAAAAAAAATCAGAATTATCTAGGACTTTTTCCTCCAAATGCACATGTTCTATTCTTTACTCCATAATCTCTGAACCAGAAACTTGTGGTGTGCCCAGGGATTTATAGTTTGATAAATTTACTCAGGATTTTCTGAGATATACCCATGTTAAGATCCTCTGAAAGAAGTAGAAAGGATGAGATTAAACAGAGAGAGGAGAATGTGTCTGCTCTTGGAGTAAAGCATTATCCTTATTTGAGCTGGCTGTTTATATGAAGGCTTTGATTCTCAGTCTGAAGGGCTCATTTCCCCCAAGATTATAGGGTGGCGTTTTAGGGATGTGCTACAAGGCTATAGGATAAACAGCATATCTTCTTGGGTGATGAGGTTTACTTAGGGAGAAATTTGGTTTTACATTAAAATAAGCATGGATATATAATGGAATGGAATTTAAAGGTCACAAGAAGTTATAAAATACAAAGCATACTCTTTCAGTTTCTTGGTTGGAGCTAGCAGCTTGGTTTATTTCCCCACTATGCCCTGGGGTGTTTGCCTTTAGACAGAGTGGAAAAGTTTGAGAAGGGCTGATGCAGGCATGTTTGTAAGTCAGGCACATATAAGTTGGGGAATACCTGCTAGCCAAAAATATCAATTTCAGGAACCAAACACAGAAGTAACTTAATATTTATTTGTAGATAGGTATTTTTAATTTTCCATGAATTTCGTATGACTTTGCTCAATTTTCTTTCCCCCTTCCAAAGTCTGTAAGTCCTGAAGATTCTGAAAAGAGACGCACTAATTATCAAGCTTATCGAAGCTATCTAAATCGAGAGGGTCCCAAAGCTCTGGGCTCTAAAGAAATACCAAAGGTAAGAAAGGGTATACAGTTCTGAAAGAGTCTGGCCTGTGGGTCCATGCATATATTATAGCAGCAGAAAATTAATTACTAAAAATCAACAACAAAAAAGACTTAGTCACATCTTCATGAATTAGGGATTTTTTTTTCATGTTATGAATACTCATATTCCTGATACTCAGAAAAATTTCTTTTAAATAAAAAATAGCCCTAGGAGGCATTCAGCATATTTGTTTCAATAAAAATTTAAAGAATGACATGTTCCCTTTTTAGAAATAATTCTTTGTGCTAAGTTGCAGCATGCTCATGTAGCAACTAAGGATTAGGTACCAAAT
>PVKH010042191.1:0-10853 GCA_004027955.1 Chaetophractus vellerosus
ATTCTAAGGTTGACTGAGTTGATGCTAGCACAGCTCTGATGGAAATAAAAGCCACTGAGTGTACATTTTGAATGGATCATACAAAGCATGGGCCTGTATGACACAGGGAATCTTGTGGTGGAAGATGGACTGTGTTTAATAAAACAAATATGAGAACATTATCTCATGAACGCTAACAAATACATAATACTAATTAATAATCGTGTGAGTTGGGGAAAATTACACCAAATGTAAGTTATGGGCTGTAGTTAGTAGTAATATTTCAATAATGCTCTTTCATAGTTTGTAACAAATGTTTCACAGCATTGCAAGGTGTTTGTGGTGGGTGATGTATGGAAGCCTTGTATGACGACATACATGTTTGTTTTTTAAGTTCACAACTTTAAATATTCACTTATTGTTTATATAGGTTCATGTATGAATGACATACTTCAATAAAGATTTTTTTAATGAAAAAAAAGGCCTTTTCCTTAAGGCCCATTGTATTAGTCAGCCAAAGGGGTGCCTTTGCAATATACCAATAATTGGTTGGTTTTTATAAAGGGTATTTATTTGGGGTAGAAGCTTACAGTTACCAGGTCACCAAGCATACATTTCTTCCCTCACCAAAGTCCTTTGTTACATGTTAGAGCAAGACAGCTGCCGACGTTTGCCAGGGTTTAGGCTTCGTGGGTTCCTCTCTTCCCGGGGCTGCATTTCTCTCCGGGCTTAGCTCCTCCACTTGCTCCACAAGGTCAGCTGTAGACTATCAGGTGAACGGCTCACTTCTCTCCTCCTGGGGCGTCCTCTCCAACATCAGAACTGCTTCTCAAACACTGCTTCTCAAATCTGCTCCCTCTGTCTTTGGCCTTGCCTTTTATACTTGAGACCACACCCACCGAGGGGCGGGGCTCAATGCCCTACTGATGTGGCCCAGCCAACGCCCTAATCATAACCCAATCATGCCCAGGTGAACAGATCAGTTTACAAGCATGATTCAGTATCGATTTTTGGAATTCATAATTACATCAAACTAACACCCATGGTCAAGCATTCTTTAACAACACTGCTCTGTTAAAGAACAGCACTGTTCTAGCTCTCTGCTCTCTTCCTCCTACTCTCCCAGGCTCCTATATTCCATGTTGGAAAATGCTATGTAAGTGTGGTGGTTTGAAGTTACATTGTACCCCAGAAAAAACATGTTCTTCAAGTTAATCCATTCCTGTGAGTGTAAACCCATTATAAGTAGGACCTTTTGATGAGGCTACTTCAGGTAAGGTGTGACCCACCTCATGCAGGTTGAGTCTTATCAATCCAATTGCTGGAGTCCTTTATAAACAGCATGAATACAAAGAGAGAGGGAAAAAGCCACGCAAGCAAGAAGATGAAATCTATGAAAGCTGGAGAAGGGAGAGAGCAGCAGATGTTGCCATGAGCCTTGCCATGTGGCAGAAGAGCCAAGGATCCCTGGCAGCTGGTCTTCGGGAAGAAAGCCTCGCCTTGATGATGCCTTGATTTGGACATTTTTCCAGCCTCTTACCATAAGTGAATAAATCCCCATTGTTCAAGTTGATCTATTTCATGGTATTTGTTTTGATCAGCCTAGGAATCTAAAACAGTAGGCAAAGGGAGGACTAAATTTTTTGTTTTATAGGTGATGAAGCAGGTTAAACTGTCGTGCGGTGTAGTGAAAAGAACCCCAAACTCTGAATGAGGAGACCTCAGCTTCAGGCCCCTTTTGGTTGTGTGAGCTCTGGGAAGCCCCTCCAAGCTCTGTGACTGCAAGGGTCACTTTTATGATGATGGGTCTTAACCAGGTAGCTGCTAAGGTCTCCTCCTGTTCTCATTAGAGCACGTGTGTTTGTGATACTCTGCCCTGATCCAATCTCAGTTTCCTTGTCTTAATACACTGTGGTCTGACCAGGACTCTGCTCTGTCACCTCCTGATGGGTAGCATCAAGGACAGTTCTAAGAACAGTAGTGAAACAAGGCCCATTGCTACAGCAGAATGTGCAAACTTGGATGGTTTCTGTGGTTGTAGGTCTTGATATCGCTGAAGACCAGCTGGGTAAGAAAAACCCTGGAAAGTATTTCCAAGGCCCCTGAAGGCAATATAGCTTTTAATTAATTAATTAATTAATTCTTTCCAGTATAGCTCTTGAGTTTGCTCATTTAAGGCCAACCAGACCACAAAAGACTCAAGCTGCACTGCCCACCTAAAGTTTTTGATCAAGCAAAGCATTCCTAAATCTCAAACTAGATTCAGGGTTGACAGAATGGCTCTGTGGCTTGGCAGGGTAAGGGCATATGTGCGGAGCTTGAGTGCACAAGTACGAGAAAATGTGTATGTGTGGGAGGGCGTGCATATGTTTGTGTATGTGTGCAACTGTGTGGATGAAATAGAGAGGGAGACTTAGTAAAGAAGATAGCTGGTTTACAGCAAATTTACTACTACATGGCATATGATCTTGTTCTATCCACTCAGACTCTCCTTCTGATCTGCTTAAGGCTTTATGAAGTCTTTTCGTTTTTAAAGATTTATTTATTTATCCCCCCCACCCCACCCCCGTTGTTTTTGCGCTTGTTATCTGCTCTCTGTGTGTTCTTCTGTGTCTTCTTGTCTTCTCTTTAGGCAGCACTGGGAACTGATCCTGGGACCTTCCGGAGTGGGAGAGGGGCATTCAATCTCTTGGGCCACCTCAGCTTCCTGGTCTGCTGCGTCTCTTATTGTCTCTCTTCTGTGTCTCTTTTTGTTGCGTCATCTTGCTGCGCCAGCTCTCCATGCAGATCAACACTCCTGCATGGGCCAGCACTCTGCGTGGGCCAGCTCTCTGCTCAGGCCAGCTTGCTGTGTGGACCAGCTTACCTTTCACGAGGAGGCCCTATGAATTGAACCCTGGACCTCCTATATGGTAGATGGGAGCCCAATTGCTTGAGCCATATCAGTTTCCCTTTATGAAGTCTTAATGCTAATAATAATAGCTAACGTTTACTGAGGACTTAGGGTATGCCAGGCAATTGTACGATGAGGTACTTAACCTCTTTATGCCTCAGTTTCCCCATCTACAAAATGGGAATATTATAGAACCTACCTCCAAGAGTGTGAGGAGTAGATAGGTTAATATGGGTTAAATGCATAGTATTGTTAATAAAGATTAACTGCACTGAAATTGGGCTCGTGTCAGAACAGAGCCTGGCTCACAGTGCTTGCTCCTGCTTGGTAAGAGGTAGCTGTTACTATCCCTATTGTATGGATGAGGTTAAGTGGTGACCCTGAACTCCACAGCTGGAGGGAGTTGAACTAGCAGCCTGACTCTGGAGTCTAAACCCTGAGCCTTCACATTAAGGACCTTGGTCAGGATAACTGTTCCCTATTGCTGAGTTCCGCCGAGTTCACAGTGGCTGGATCCTCCAGGGCTTTTGGAGAACAAGTTCTTTCAGGAACTAGACTTCTAGGGGATGAATTAAACATACTTTCCCCCACCCCCTTGTTATCTCACGGCCTTTGCTCTCATGCCACTGTAGGATGGCAATGGACCCGTGGCCAGTGTCCCTCATCAGATCCTTGGGCTGGGTCTGCAAGAAAGGCTGTATGTTTAAAATAAGATCCTTAAGCTTCCTTTGGCTCTTGTTCCAAACTTCACATTCCTGTCAATCGGCTTTGTGCAATAATGAAAACAAATGCTTTTAAGTAGGATTTAAGGGGTATGCAGTAGTTTAAGAGTATATTCTCCTCTTGCCTCGTTATCTTAGCTATTCCATTACAAAATAAGTTTAAAAAGAACAGACGTCGAGAGCACAAATGTCAGTCAAGATACAACAGCTCTTTTAATAAATGGTTAGATTCGTTCTCTATTGGCGGAGTCTTTATATTAGAGAGGCAAACCGATGTAACTACAAGAGTTTCCCCAAATTGAAGACCCCCTCCCTGGCTAGTGGGAAAACTGTGGTCATGAGGCTTCCAAATTGACCAAGGCAACGGGGGATGGAAAGAGTGCACGGGCGAATCCCTGGGCATCCCTCCTGCTGCCTGTCAGCTCACAAGGGATGAATATGGCTCTGGTGGGGGAACAGACCTCACGTGGCTGCTCAGAAGCAGAGCCCAGGACTCCCTCCAGGGTGGAGGCAGGACTGTCTCTTAGGCAGGGACTGAGGTGAAGTGCTGGGAGAGGAGAAATTGCCCTGTGTGGGATATCTCACCTTTTCTCCCCTTCCTTTTCTCTCCAAGAAGTCCTGACAAATTTTACTCTGGGAAATAGGGTGAAATTGAACTATGAGGGCAGCCTTGCAATGGAAAGCATGTGGAGGTGGAAGAGGGAGCACTGAGTTGCTGCTGGACAGCCAGCCCGTGACTCTGTGCTCTGCTGGATGTGTGCGTAGAACCACAGGTCCTGTTCAGGCCCAGTTCAGGCCATGCTGCCCACAGTTCTCTTGTGCCAAGAGCTCTGATTTGCTCACCAGCCTAGACTTCAGGTCTGGATACAACTGGCCCCAAATGCCGAAACCTCTGCCCAGTTCTGTGCAGAGGCCTTGCGCTACTCTGTCTAAAAGGCCACCCACTGGGTTCGCAGAGCTGAACCTGCAGCCGCTCTGGTTTGCTGCTTTGCGGAGGTTTGCTTTCTTCCTGTTTGCATCGTTGTCTCCAGGCTGGCACTCAAAGGAGCCCAACAGGTCATTACGGTCACACAGTCAAACAAAGATCTTTTAAGAGAACAATCATCATTTGTTTCCCAGTTGGGCATTTCTGGAGATTTAGCAGGATAATCTTGGATGTACGTCAGCAAGCAAGAGCAGGAATCATCTTAATCCTTAACAGGGCATACAAATGAATTGGGATCACTTGAAAAGTTTACGAAGAATTTCTTTCTCCTTTCTACCTCTGAATAACCAGCCATGGGGGCTTATGCAATTTCATTTGAGGGGAAGAGAAGTTTCGTTTCGATCCAGCTATCTGCTGCAGGGATGGGAATTCCCAAGGTATTCAGCTCTGGGGATGGTCGGTACCAAATGTTTACCTTTCATTCCTGAAGCAAGCTTCTGCCCACAACCCCCTGTCATGCGTAAGACCCCTGAGGTCTAAGCTGGGAGACATGGTTTGGACTCTTTAAGCCCTTCTCCTAAAGTCCTGACTTGAACTAGCCCTAAAGAAACAGCTATTGGATTCCTAATCCAATTTAGTTTCATAAAGGCAAATGAGCTCCCCAAGTAAAAGACACCTCATGCTCTTTCCTCCAAAAGGACAAGAATGGGGAAGATGAGTCTCCCCTCCAAAGATTCTTCCTCCTTCAGCACAACCAGTTATATCAGACCTGCCTGTGGAGGGAGAAGGGGCTGGTGTCTGCTACCTCCTCAATCCCACGGAGTGAGGCTCCAAGCTGCCCAAGATGTTAACACGTCTTACCTTGAGAAGGTCGGGTCATGGAGGAAGGGGATGTGGGGAGCCAACATTTTCTCTCAGTGCAGAGTTACTGAACTTTTCCTTTTCTTATTTGTTATATGATCCACTATGCTTGTTGTTGTCAGTTTATATCAACATTCCTCAAAGTGGGGCACATTAGAATTACCTGGGCTCTTGGGAAATAAGAAGCCTTTTAGCACCCTACAAATCTGATTCTTGGGATGGGGGGAGTATAAGAATCTTCATTTATACCTGTGTCTTAGCTATTTTTCAGGCAGAATAAAATTTGAGGACAGCAGATATATCTGAAGGCATGAACCCTGCCTTTTTATCTTTTATTCCAGAGCCTACCATAGTGACTGGCTTGAAAAGGGTTCCCAATGAATATGGAATGAATGAATGATCAGGGTATTGAAGGACTGGTAGGGCATGGGAGGAAGGGAGAAGAACTAGGGAGGGACGGTGAGCAGGGTATTGGAATCTGTGACGGGCAGCCAAGAGGTAAGGGCAGAGCAGCAATTCTATTTCACTGAGTGCCAGAGTAAGGGATTTGAGATGAATTTTTTAGATAATATGGATCCATTCCAGTTAACATTTTAAATGTAGTATTTAAGGAAAATGTCCAGAAGCAGCATTCAGCAGATTTGGGGTGAGAGAGGCCAAACGCAGGGAGGCCAGGATAGGGCAGAAATGCAGGTGGAAGATGATGGACTTGGTTTCTGGTGGCAGCAGAGATCCTTTGAAGAACTAACTCCTGCACTTTAGTAGGTCATTTTATCTGAGGAATGAAAGCAGAGATGAAATCCGAAAGGAGTATGAGATTTCAACACTTCCTATCCATGAGAAATAGTGGGGTCTGTGACAGAAAAATGGATGTGAGGAGGGGGAGCTGCATGGAAGGAAGGACTATGAGTTCAGTTTCCAACATGTGGGGTTTGAGGAGCTGTGGGACAAACGTCTGAGTGAATGCTCTATAATCGCTCACTGGACAAACACTTACTGAATGCCAAGTAAGTAGAGCATCTATCTTTCAGACACATATAGTCTGGTGGGGACGAAAGAACAGCAAGCTGAAAAATCGCAGTAGTTTCTTAAGTGTGTATATTACAGGGTAGGGAATATACGAGAGTCTGAATAATGGGGAAATATAGGGAACACTTTCTAGGGGAGTTACATTTGATCTGTGCCTCGAACAAGGGTTACTTTAGAATCTTACCTGAGGGAAAAGGGACGAATGTCCTTCCTGTCACAGGGAACAGAATGGGTAAAGCAAGTAAGAGAGGACATGCTGTATTTGAGGCAAATAAGTTCAGTGGTGTTGGAGCAGAGGTTACAAGTGGATAGCGTGCTTTTTCCCGTTTCATTGGGGAGCAGGTTTGCAGAGCTCCTTATGCTGTCGTGTTGGAAGTTGATCTCCCTTCCATTTACTCTTTAAGGAAATTTTATTCATTTTTTAAAAAGCATGTTAGGATTTTAATTTGAACTAAATTGTATGTGAATTTAAGGAGAAGTCACATTTTTATGTTGTTTGCACCTAAAAACATTGTAAGTCTTTATGATTTTCACATTCTTATTTAGGCCTTTCAATGAGATTTTATATCTTTATTTGTGTGGGCCTTAAGCCATTTTATAATTTATTCCTAAGTAATTTACAATTTTGTCACTATTGTAAATGAAATATTTTCTCCCTCATCAATTTCCAGGGATGTATTGTTAGGATAAATAAAAGCCATTGATTTTACATGTTTATCTTATATTCAACTACCCTAAAATTTCTTTATTAATTCCAGTAGTTTTGTTTAAACTAGAACCTTTCAGCACGAAAGAGATTTTTAAAAAATGCAATTCAACTTTAAATTGATAAATGTGTAAAAAATGTGCCCAAAATTTAGCAAATAGAATCAGAAAGTGATTTTAAACTTTGAAGTTTATATTTAAGTGCCAGCTAATATTTCAGCTATTAATTAAAAGAGGCATCCAAATGATAGGGGAAGCTGGCTGGACTTTTATGACCACATCATAACTTTCCCTCCCTGTTACAAATTACTTCTCCAGTCAGATGCCTTAAGTTTTGCTTTTAAAAGATCATTTTTACTTACAATCAACAGCGAATATTTCAGAAAGTGTTAAAGGAGCCCTCATGACTGAAATACTGTGGAACTTGATCTCAGAGGGTTGATGTTTTCATCAGTTTACACACTGACAGCAATTTTCCTTCAATGAATTTTTGAAGAGGTGAAAGTTGCATTGATTTGGATTAAACAATGAAATTGAGATTGTGGAGGTTGAATGGGCCATTCTCCCTGCCTTGGGGACAGTTAAGAGGCAATAAACATAGAGCTCATCCCCCAAATGGCAGGAGTGGAGGTACTCCTCTGCCGCCCCTTCTCTCTGCCCCACCTTTTCTCTCGGATTCTCTCCTTCCACCTATTCTACTCCACCCCCACCTCAGTCAGGCCCAGGGCTGTCAACAAATCTGCAGTTGAAGCAGGTGTCCAACCATGGAACAAAGTGTAATCTTCTCTTTCTATAGGTGCCCCTGTTGTCCCAGTGACTCTCTCGAACCCCCTCAGTTGGCTTCCAGGTGGGAGTGGGGAGAGGCTACCTTGAGGGAAAAGAGAGAATCACCTCATCATGAACACTGCACTCCACACAACCCTGACCGTCTCCTCTCCCCTCTCCTTTCCCCTCTTCTTCTATGGACTGGAAAGGGAGAGAGGTGAGGTTTGGGGTTTCATTCCTCGACCTCCAGATCTCTTAATAAGTACCGGTCTTGTGGGCAGCTTTCCTTAGTTTGTGGGGTACTTGGTTTCTTTAGTTTGACTGGTGTACCTGTGTGTCTTCATGGCAATTCTGGGACACAAGGAAGTGTTCCATGCAGCACACCCAAACGTCAGCAGGAAGCCCTTTGGAAAGTTCATGGGAGAGAAGAATTTTATATTGAAGTTGACTGATGTTACTGGCTCAGATTCTGTCAGTGGGAAAGTGACAGAATCATTTGTTTTTCACATTATCTCATAATTTTAATGACAACAATAACACAACATCAACAGTATTGTTTGTGTAATTAACAGAGTGTTTTCAAGTTCCATCAATTCTTGGTCTTTGTGGTAGTTCTGTTCTATACAGTCACTGGAAACACTGAATTAGTGAATACTGAACCATTATTCCTTGGGGAAATAGAGGGTTAGTTTCCTGTGAGCCTCTGGTCACCTTTTCATCAACTGCTTAATACATAAATTTAGTTCATGTGTGTTTCTGTTTAAAGACATCTTATTTAATATATATATATATTTGTTCTTTAGCATTGAACTCATGGCTGACAGCACCGCAGTACATGCCTCACTGAAGCTTATCTAAAGCATCTATTTTCTCCATAAGGCATATCACAGCCTTCTTGCACTTAGGAACACTAGATAGCATTTCAGCACTATACTTGGGACACTTTTAAACAAGGAAAGCACCAACAAAAAGCACAAAAGTTTGAAAACTGTGGCACTAAATCTATCAAGAAAAAGACACATTTATAGTATGAGAGCTGAAACAAGGAGGCAAAGTGTTGCCTTGTTCAACCTCAGCTGGGAATGTATGCATCAGGCAGCTCAGATTTTTCACTGCTCTGTGTATGTTAGCGAATGACTGCAAGAGTGCTAAAAGTATTGATTTGGAGGTTACAAAGACATTTTAGTGAGTAAGCTAATTTGCAAAATGGAATCTGCAAATAATGAAGACTGGTCATCTATGCTCTCATTGGATCCTCTCACATACAGCCTGTGATTGAAGCAAGCAAATTGTGGTTATTTTAAATTTTTACAGACACCAAATCATGGCTCAGACAAGTTGAGTCATTTGCCCAAGGTGCTAGAGCTTGTATGAGGTGGACTCTGGACCAGAGGCCGTTTCTTCTGACTCTTAGTCTAGTGTTTTTTCCACATTCTAAATCTCAGCTCAAAGGCAACCCCACAAAGATCTAGTCTTTCCTTATGCAATATTTTCAACCATTAGCTGACTTATGGAAACCTCTGCAGGAATTGGGTGTTCTCCCTCATAGAATTAACCCATGCTGATCCATTGGCACCATGTAATATCCTATAGTGCTGGATATCTTCCAGAGGCCCGTCTAGATTCACTTACTGCCCTGGGCCATGGGACTCTTTATAGACCTTTATGTACTAATAAATGAATTCCCTTGCATTGTGGCTGTGGCTGAGTTCCTCCAAAGTGGAGCACTTGCAGGAGATTAGAGGATAGTAGGAGACTGTGTTTGGATACTTATTCTGGCTCCCCTTGCAGCTAGGAAGGTCCATTTGACTGAAATCTGGCCAAGAGGGTTAACGTTAGTTACTTCCAGGATCCTGCTGTGATCTTCACCCTAACTCTTCCCCCATATGTTTACTAGATGTGGATCTTCAGGGCAACATCTCAGACCATAGGCCAAAGATGGTAGAGCTTTGTCCATCTCTGCCCCCTAAGGGATGGTGTTAGCCAGACCACCCCCCCACCCCTGCCCTATTAATTAGATCTTATGTGAATGAGAAATAAACTTCTATTGAGTTAGTCACTGAGATTTGAGAAGGTCGCTGTTTAGCATTTAGCATTATCCTAACCACTACACTGCATTTGGTTTGTTTAGAGTAAGTTACTTTTGTCACTCTTAAAACAAAACGACCATTTTCTTTAAAATACTCAAATTCACAGCATGCATTTCGGTAGGCTCCAAATCAGTGGTAGCTTTCATACATTTTGATTGTTGCTTCATGACCAATTAATGGGTTGCGACCAATGGTTTTAAAATATTCCTCAGCATGTATTTTATACCCACATATGTAAATAAAGACCCACCCACTGTCCACTCAAGGGCAGCAACTGGGAAAACTTAGTCTTATCTATTTGATAAACCCTTGATTCAATACTGCCATCAGACTCTTGAACAGGTTGATTATGCCATCACACTTGTTCTCTCTGCTTTTTATAACATTGTTGCTCTTCTTGGAAGGCTGCAGGGACTAAGATGTAATCCTTAACCTGTGACCTTGTGAGTCCTCCATCCATGTGTCCTTTTCCTTGCTTTGTTAATTTTTTTTCCCTGTCAGTCCACCAGGGTGGATAAATGTTTAGTATTAAAACTACCTGCACCATTTTAGTTCTAACTCTTCATCTAAATGAGATAAAATATATAAAACACTCAGTAGACAGCCTGGCACACAGGAGGTGCTTGTTCTATCATGTGCATATCTCTATCTGTTTCTATAAAGCCATCCATCCATCCATCCATATTTGGAGGAAGAGTTGCATTCTCTTCTATCCCATAGGACTGCTGATTCTCGGTGAAAGAACTATGTCTGATCTCCACAGAGTATTCAGTGGTTGGGTGTACTGAAGTGTGGGATCATGGATATTTAAGTTGCTTCCCAGTCAGCCCTCTTGTATTAGTTTTTTATTTTTATTTTTATTTTTTGGTTACATATCCCCCCTT